>JACEEZ010017205.1:577500-585000 GCA_016584305.1 Chionoecetes opilio
CAACTTATTTTTCTCTCTCATTTCCTCAATCTTTCCTTCGTCTTACGTTCATCAATCTTAATTACTTTTTGTTCTATGGTTTCACGACATATATAGAACCTCTCTCTCTCTCTCCTCTCTCTCTCTCTCTCTCTCTCTCTCCTCATCTCTCTCATCTCTCCTCTCTCTCTCTCTCTCTCTCTCTCTCTCTCTCTCTCTCTCTTTGTTCTTCTCTTTCGGCATCCTTTATTGTTCTGATTTTATTTAACTCTCTATCCTTTCTTATTCCCTCTCTCCTTCCTTATCTCTCCTTCCTTATCTCTCCTTCCTTATCTCTCTTCCTCCTATCTTCTCTACATCCATCCTTTCAGTTCGGAGAAGAAAACATTGAAAATGATTGAAATGTGATGAACTTCTCGTAAAGGAAGAGGGGGAGGAGGAGGAGGAGGAGGAGGAGGAGGAGGAGGAGGAGGAGGAGGAGGAGGAGGAGGAGGAGGAGGAGGAAGAGGAGGAGGAGGAGGAGGGAGGAGGAGAGGAGGAGGGGGAGGAGGAGAGAGGAGGAGAAGAGACGCTTTATAATCTTAGGTTCGTTTCTCTAGTCAATCTACATCGGATTTCGTATGATTATTAGAGGAAATTGCATTATTCATGAGAGAGAGAGAGAGAGAGAGAGAGAGAGAGAGAGAGAGAGAGAGAGAGAGAGAGAGAGAGAGAAGAGGAGCGAGAGCGAGAGCGAGAGAGAGAGAGAGAGAGAGAGAGAGAGAGAGAGAGAGAGAGAGAGAAGAGAGAGAGAGAGAGCATTAAGGATGCGGTACAGCACTCTTTCTTATCCTCTCCTCCCCCTCTTCCATCTTCCCTCCGTTTCCTCCCCTGTCTTCCTCTATTCACTGGTCTTCCTCCCATGACACTGTAACAAAGAGGGAAACCGCGCCATGGAGGATTACATAGGATTACATAGGAGTAACAGACACCAGGAGACCTATTGGTCCATAGCGAGGGTATCTGCTGAACTACATACTACTAACTATCAACTACTTGTAAGAAAACAGTTGGAAAATGTACCGTGTCCCTAAAGGGGATAGGAACATGGAAGTTTCATAGTGCAGACTGATAGGATATGAGAAATACTAACTACAACTACCACTACCACTACAACTAATCGATACGGGGGACTAGATACGAATTCGCACTATCAATACCCATTTACTTTACAGTGCGCGTCAAGTCTGTTTTTGAATGTAGTTATTGTGTTGGCTCCGACAACATTTGCTGGTAACTTGTTCCATCGATCAACGACTCTAACATTGAAATAATTTTTACGGAGATCGGTGATGCAACGTTGACCGTTTAGTTTTAAACCATTATTTCTTGTTGTCACTTGAGTTGAAGCTCGAATAGGTCCTCTTGATTAATGACATCAAAACCTTTTAGGATCTTAAAGGTTTCTATCAAGTCCCCACGGATTCTACGATCCTTTAAGGAAAACATATTAAGTTTCCGCAGTCTCTCTTCATAAGATGAATTTCGCAGAGATGGAATTTGTTTGGTTGCTCTTCTTTGCACTGATTCTAATTTGGCTTGATCTTTTACGAAACAGGGCGACCAGAATTGAACGGCATATTCCAAGTGCGGCCTAACCAAGGACGTGTATAATTGTGTCATTACTTTCGGAGTTTTATGTTCAAAGTTACGTTTAATAAAGCCCAACATCATATTTGCCTTTTTACTGGCAGCTAGGCAATGCGAACTGGTTTTCAGATCATTACTGATGATGACAACCTAGATCCTTTTCCTGCTGTACTTCAGTTAACGATTTATTTTGGCATTTGATAGTTATATTTGAGGTTATCGTTGCCTATATGCATTACTTTACATTTATCGGAATTGAATTTTAATAGCCATTTATCACTCCAATCTGATAGTTTGTCGAGATCACTTTGTATGAGTTCGCAGTTTTTCTCTAGTATATGCTTTACCGCCTAATTTGGTGTCATCTGCAAATTTTGATATTTTAGATGGCAAGTCCGCAGTCCAGATCGTTGATATATATCAGAAAAAGAGTAGGACCCAAGACCGAGCCCGGGAGGCAAGCACCCCACTAGTGACATCTAACCAATCAGATGCCTCACCATTTATTACTACCCGTTGTTTTACGATTGAAAGCCAATCGCCATCCATGAACATAATTGTCTCTCCTCATGCCATGTGCCCTGAGCTTGGTCAACAGTCGCTTATGTGGAACTGTATCGAAGGCTTTCTGAAAATCAAGGTATATTAACATCCGAGGGAATTTTTAGCGTCCCAGTTTGAATAAATGACATTAAAAAAATCGAGTAGGTTTTTTTAAGCAGGATCCCCTTATTTCGAAATCCATGCTGGGAGTTTATAATTAGTTTTTTTCATCGAGAAAAGACACTATTTTATTCCCCCCAATTTTTCCCCCAAATATTTTAACAATCACGGACGTTTTGCTAATTGGGCGATAATTTTCTTGCGAAGGGGGTCTTACTTTCCCCCCCTTTCTTGAATATCGGTTTTAAAATTAGCTTTTAAATTTCCCCATACTGGAACATTTTTTTTACTAGCGGGTTTTTTGAAAATAACTTTTTGGGAGCGAAAGTTGACTGTGACATTCGCGAAAATAGTCGCGGCGAGATTTTTCGTCCCCCCCCCACGGGGTTTTGCTGGGGGCAAGTTTTTAAGCAAAAACTTTGATATTTTCGTCCCCAAATGTTTTTCTCTCCTATTACCAGTCTATCCCCTTTTGAGTCCTGCTTTCATGTTTTAAATGGGGAGGAGGGGGAGGAGGAGGGGGGAGGGGGGAGGAGAAGGAAAGGGAGGAGGAGGAGGAGGAAAGAAAGGAAAATAAAAAAAAAAAAGTAAAGGGTTTTTGGGCATGAGGAAAAAGAGAGGAACAAAAAAAAATTGGAAAAAAAAAAAGGGGGAAAAAAAGGGGTAAAATGAGAACCACCACCACCCACCACCACCACCACCACCCCCCACCCCACTCTCTCTCTCTCTCTCTCCTCCTCCCCTCTCTCTTTTTTCCTTTTCCTCTCTCTCTCTCTCCTCTCCTCTCCCCTCTCCCCCTCCCTCTCTCTCTCTTCTCTCTCTCTCTCTCTCCCTTTCCCTTTCTCCCCTTTTCCTCCTCTCTCTCCCCCTCCTCTCTCCCTCTCTTCTCTCCTCTCTCTCTCTCTCTCTCTCTCTTTGATAGTAGGGTAAGAGTTAAAAGTTCTATAAATAATATAAACGAAGGATTAATTAAAAGCGGGGCAGGAAAGGGGAGATGGCACAGTAGGCATGGGATGGAGAGGAAGTGAGGGGAGGGAAGGGGGAAGGAGGAAGGGGGAAATGTTCTAAGGGGAGTGGAAGCCGCTAGGACGATATGATCATCCTATAACGCACACAAAACTTACCTTACCTTACAATTACTGGCACGAAAAGATTTGTGTTCTCTAAACGGAATCACGTGCAAGACTAACAAGGGAGATGTGCATACACTCATAAGGATGATAATAGTTTGTGAGGATGTGGTAAAACAGTGTATTTTCATATCTTTAACCCCTTGAGCCCGAATTTCCATTGTATTTGGGGGTCCCTTTAAATTTGATTTTGATGAATATAAGAAATGTTTTTAGATATGATCTGTTTTGAAAATCCACTGGGTTTTTTGGTATTTTAAAGTTATCTTTAGTTTTTTGTATGGCTAACAACAAGATTTCAATAGCAAAGGAAAGATCGGGCTTTTAAGGGGGTTAAATGTCGTAGTCAGGAAATTCACAATAATGGACACGGAGCTACACGACAATGCAATACAATACGAACACTATTTTGGGTTAGCTCCTTCACGCCCAGATCTTTCCTTTGCTATATGAAATCGTCTGTTGTTAGCCATAAAACTACGAAAAGTAACTGAATATCAAAATTAAATTTGTCGGCAAGGAACTAACAATCATATCTATAAAGTATTTCTTTTATTCACTAAAACTCCCAATGGGGACCAAAAATTACAAAGGAAATTACGTTCTGGTCTCAAGGGGGTTTAAAAATTTTTATGCGTTTGCCCTAGTCCGCGTGTCTTTTACTGTTTCTCACTAAACCGCCTACACTAGATTCACGGGCCCCGGGCCTACTTTTCCCCGGGAGGTCGTGGATGTGGGGGGGGTGGGGAACGTCACGGACCACTCCTGGGGGTCGGCTGGTGCCCCGCCGCCTGTGGGCCAGAAAGCTTGGGTTAGTGACAGACAGACAGACACACACACACACTCTCTCTCTCTCTCTTTCCCCACACACACACACACACACCCACACACCACCACCAAACCACACACACACACACACAGAAGGCGCCAAGAAACGTGCCGCCTCGATCACAAAACACTCAAGGAAGCAAATTTACAGTCCAGGGATGAGAGGAAACTGGAAGCAATCGAGGCTCCCTATGTCCTCTTTTTTTAAAACTTTTTTTAAACGTACTGCTCTATTTTCTCGACTATATAAATTTTCTCTCTCTCTCTTCTCTCTCCTCCCCCCTCTTCTCCTCTCTCTCTCCCTCTCTCTCTCCTTTTTCCTCATCTCCTTTTCTCTCTCTCTCTTTTCCGTAACACCAGATAGCAATTCAGTCTAGTTTGTGCAGTAATATTTTCGCTTCATTTACATAACAGACCTCGAGGCATCAGTCCAAATATAGTCACAAGCTTTTTTCTTCATATTTTTCATTCCACTTCAATCCAAATGGCATCATTATCATCCTTTTTTTTATATTTCTAGGAGTGAAATCTTCGCTAAAATTTTTGTTCAGAATTCAACCTTTCTTCCTCTCCACTTTCACTTTAATCTCCAATCCGATTAAATGCTGCCCAATACTGATTTGTTTTTCTGTTAAAGGACTGGCTAAGGGCAAAATAAGTTAACAA
This sequence comes from Chionoecetes opilio, assembly GCA_016584305.1. NCBI lineage: Eukaryota > Metazoa > Arthropoda > Malacostraca > Decapoda > Majidae > Chionoecetes > Chionoecetes opilio. Next base: position 582,396 of record JACEEZ010017205.1, read on the forward strand.
AAAACCTGCTAGCTGCCATTCCATATATAGTTGATAGTAAAAGAGAATACAGAAAGGGAGATGGGCCAATTTAGTTCGGAAGGTGTCTTGGCACTCTCCTCTTAAAAAAAACTGAAGTCGTAGGACGGTGAAAAAATAGAAATATGAAGAGCGTTCCAGAGTAACTCAGTGAAAAGAATGAAAGAGTAAAGATACTGATTAACTCTTGCATAAAATGTGTTCCTAATACTCCCTACACTCTCTCTGACCTTTAACCCCTTAACGCCCAGAGCTTTCCTTTGCTATATGAAATCGTCTGTTGTTAGCCATAAAATAACTAAAAAGTAACTTAATATACCAAATTAGCTAGTGGACAAGGATACTAAACAGGTCATATCTCTAAATATATTATATATTATATATATATTGCTTATATTCATTAAAATTGTCTAATGGTAGTCATATTACAATGGAAATTACGTTCTGGGCCTCAAAGGGTTAACTTCGGAACGCTCACAGTGATAAAAGAATACAATTATCTAAAAGCCACCGTGCTACACCCCTGCCAGGCCAAACTATTCCCCTTCCCTGTCTATCACTCACTATCACTATCACTATCATTCACAGTTCCCTTCGCAACAAGTAAACTTCCATTCAGTCTATGCATAAGAAGGACGCCCTCACTGATGCCTCAAATTTCCTTTCCTGAGTTTTGATTTCACATATTTCTAAGCATTTTGAAAATATGGTCAATAGGATGGTTGGCTCTCTTGCAAACATGGACCCACAACCTCTGCTCGGCATTAACCCCTTGAGACCCATAACGTAATTTACATTGTAATTTGGCTACCATTAGACGATTTTTAGTGAATATAAGCAATATTTTATAGATATGACCTGTTTAGTATCCTTGTCCACTAGCAAATTTGGTATATTAAGTTACTTTTCTAAATTTTATGACTAACAACAGACGATTTTATATAGCAAAGGAAAGATCTGGTCGTTAAGGAGTTCAGTATTCCGTAAAGATCAGTCTACAAGCAGTTTCTTCACATTTTCAATCTTGGTCATCCTGTGTGAGCTTTGGAGAAACTTTAGTAGTGATTTAAGAAACCTCCGAGGCTTTCAACAGAGTATGACGTAAAGCTTTGGTTTCGATACGAGGCTGCCGAGCGTCTTAAGGATTCTGTCTCTGCCTTTGTGACTTTTATCTCGTTTTCTTCCTGGCCGCTGTGGTAAGATGAATGTCCTCCCCCCCCCCCAAACCTATCACCACCAGATTACCATATTATTTCTCTCTCTCTCTCTCTCTCTCTCTCTCTCTCTCTCTCTCTCTCTCTCTCTCTCTCTCTCTCTCTCTCTCTGACGATTACATTTCTCAACGTCAGAAACAGACCATTCGAAATAAAACGTTACCGAAGGAATATTTTTTTTATCTTTTCGTATTCATGAATGGGTTGGCGCAATGCTGGCTCTATACATAGGCCTATTATATTTCGGCCATGTAATACGCCTCTTCATTCGTATTTCTAAAAGGGTACAGAGTAGTTTTGACTCATCAGATAATATTTAGATGCCTTCCTTTATGTGTACAGGTAGTCAAACTGTTTAACCTCTTCATGCCCAGATCTTTCCTTTGCTATACAAAATCGTATGTTGTCGAGCCATAAAATTACGAAATGTAACTGAATATACCAAATTAGTTAGTCGACAAGGATACTAAACAGGTATATCTATAAAATATTGCTTATATTCACTAAAAATCGTCTAAATATACTAGCCAAATTACAATGCAAATTACGTTCTGGGTCTCAAGGGGTTAAGTGTAATTTTCTTGTTATTCTTTACTTTCATGGTCATTGATGCTCCATATCTGCTAAAGGTAAACACTGTCCATCCCAAGGCCATGCTGCATAACACTGTCTCTCATTCCTTCTTTATTCTTGATGCAAAAAGTAAACTACTACCTTCCTTACTTCACCCCTTTACTATCTCTTAAGGTCTCATGCTTAAAATGATGCCTATGTTTACCTGATAATATTAACTATGACAAAATACTATTCTCTTCTCTGCTCACACACATGCCAGACTCCTTCATGACAAGAAGAGTATACAAAAAAATCGAAAATAATATCAACTTGTATTCCTATTAATCGATATACCTTCGGCTCTTCTATGATAAATCTGTGTTTACCAATTACCTAAATTCCCCAGAGAAAAAAAATCGAATTGCCATTGGTCGGTCTCCTTTCATACAAAAAAGGTCTTCAATGTATTCCTTTCCATCCGTGAAGATCTTAAAAACTCGAAATCCAACATCAACCAAGGACCAGCCACAAAAAATAAATAAATAAATAAATAAACAGACGATTTCCTTAGCATTATCAGCTTCTTCATCCTTTCCCATTCATCATTTCTTCTTCATTATCCTTCTTCATCCTTTCCCAAGACTCGTGGCTCCTTCGTGGCCTCTCAGTGGACCAGCGACCCTTTCAGTGGACCCAGCGACCCTTTCAGTGGACCCAGCGACCCTTTCAGTGGACCCAGCGACCCTTTCAGTGGACCCAGCGACCCTTTCAGTGGACCCAGCGACCCTTTCAGTGGACCCAGCGACCCTTTCAGTGGA
>JACEEZ010017205.1:587500-597500 GCA_016584305.1 Chionoecetes opilio
TTTGCTATAAAAATTGTATGTTATTAGCCAGAAAATAACGAAAAGTAACTGAATATACCAAATTAGTTAGTCGTCAAGGATATTAAACAGGTCATATCTATAAAACCTTTCTTATATTCACAAAAAATCGTCTTATGGTACCCAAATTACAATGGAAATTACGTTCTGGGTCTCAAAGGGTTAAAACATTTTTCTAATGAAACAACCATGTGGTACAGTGGGTGTGTGTTTCCCTGTCCCAGATACAGTGATAACACATATACCTTTTTTTCCCTATCATGGGCACAGGTTCATGTTACTCATCACACTCGGCATACAATAATAATGACACCTGCGTCCATCGCCATCATCATTATTGCCACTAACACCATCACTATATCATTGCCACTAACACCATCACCATCATCGCCACTAACACCATCACCATCATTGCCACTAACACCATCATCATCATTGCCACTAACACCATCACCATCATTACCACTAACACCATCACTATCATCGCCACTAACACCATCACCATCATCGCCACTAACACCATCACATCATCGCCACTAACACCATCACCATCATTGCCACTAACACCATCACTATCATTGCCACTAACACCATCACCATCATTGTCACTAACACCATCACCATCATTGCCACTAACACCATCATCATCATTGCCACTAACACCATCACCATCATCGCCACTAACACCATCACCATCATTACCACTAACACCATCACTATCATCGCCACTAACACCATCACTATCATCGCCACTAACACCATCACCATCATCGCCACTAACACCATCACCATCATCGCCACTAACACCATCACTATCATCGCCACTATTATTCATGTCGGCAAGTTTGAACAGACGGCACGGCACCATCGTCATCAGAACAGTGAAGTGACAGCCGCTTCCCGAGACCTCCATGAACCAACAGTAAAGTGACACCCGCTTCCCGAGACCTCCATGAACCAACAGTAAAGTGACACCCGCTTCCCGAGACCTCCATGAACCAACAGTGAAGTGACAGCCGCTTCCCGAGACCTTCATGAACCAACAGTGAAGTGACACCCGCTTCCCGAGACCTCCATGAACCAACAGTGAAGTGACAGCCGCTTCCCGAGACCTCCATGAACCAACAGTGAAGTGACAGTCGATTCCCGAGACCTCCATGAAGCAACAGTGAAGTGACAGCCGCTTCCCGAGACCTCCATGAACCAACAGTGAAGTGACAGCCGCTTCCCGAGACCTCCATGAACCAACAGTGAAGTGACACCCGCTTCCCGAGACCTCCATGAACCAACAGTGAAGTGACACCCGCTTCCCGAGACCTCCATGAACCAACAGTGAAGTGACAGCCGCTTCCCGAGACCTCCATGAACAACAGAATACAGCCCGAGCCTCATGAACACAGTCGTGACACCCGCTTCCCGAAAACCTCCATGAACCAACAGTGAAGTGACAGCCGCTTCCCGAGACCTCCATGAACCAACAGTGAAGGACAGCGCTCCCGAGACTCATGAACCAACAGTGCAGTGACTCCCGCTTCCCGAGACCTCCATGAACCAACAGTGAAGTGACACCCGCTTCCCGAGACCTCCATGAACCAACAGTGAAGTGACAGCCGCTTCCCGAGACCTCCATGAACAGTGAAGTGACACCCGCTTCCCGAGACCTTCAGGAACACCTGCCTATTCTCTTATGTCCCAGACTCTTTGTATTTCGAGTTCTTTGTAAGTGGCAGGGCGGAGAGGCGGCGCTGGGAAGGTCGCTAGGGAGAGAGGCCTTTTCACTACTATTATTACTACTGCTGCTGCTGCTTCTTTTATTTGGTTGATATATTTTTCCCCATTCCTGCCTATAGTTCCTCACTAGTGGCACAATTGGAGCCTCATTGTACTTTGATCCTCATGCTTTGACGCAACACAAAGACATGCGCCGGGAAGCTGAGGGCGCCGCGACGCTATACTACTGACGATGCTGGACACAAAATGATACAAAAAATGAGATCACAGGAAGAGGCACGAACAAAATCGACACTTTAGATTCAGTGAGTAATATTGAAGGAGTTATAACGATGGAAACCTGGACTCAGCAGCGATTATGTAAGAAATACTTGAATAATCTACATTCAAGAGATATATTGCTCTTCTGATAAGCCACACTTTAGAGTTTGAAGGTGAAGGAAGGGGTCATTAGAGGTGAAGGGGTTGAAGGGGTAGAAGGGGTGAAGGGAAGGCAGGGGTGAAGAGGAAGGAAGAGGTGAAGGGGAAGGAAGGGGTGAAGGGAAGGAAGGGGTGAAGGGGCAGGAAAGGGTGAAGGGGTAGGCAGGGTGAAGGGGAAGGCAGAGGTGAAGGGGGATGAAGGGGTGAAGGGGTATGAAGGGATGAAGGGGTAGGCAGGGGTGAAGGGGAAGGCAGGGGTGAAGGGGTATGAAGGGGTGAAGGGGAAGGCAGGGGTAAAGAGGAAAGGAAGGGGTGAAGGGGTAGGCAGGGGTGAAGGGTAGAAGGGGGTAAAGGGGAAGGCAGGGGTGAAGAGGAAGGAAGGGGTGAAGGGAAGGAAGGGGTGAAGGGGAAGGCAGGGGTGAAGGGGCAGGAAGGGGTGAAGGGGAAGGCAGGGGTGAAGGGGAAGGAAGGGGTGAAGGGGAAGGAAGGGGTGAAGGGGAAGGCAGGGGTGAAGGGGAAGGAAGGGGTGAAGAGGAAGGAAGGGGTGAAGGGGAAGGAAGGGGTGAAGGGGTAGGCAGGGGTGAAGGGGTAGAAGGGGTGAAGAGGAAGGAAGGGGTGAAGGGGAAGGCAGAGGTGAAGGGGTATGAAGGGGTGAAGGGGTAGGAAGGGGTGAAGGGGAAGGCAGGGGTGAAGGGGCAGGAAGGGGTGAAGGGGTAGGCAGGGGTGAAGGGAAAGGTGTTTAGACCATTTAAACGAATCTCATGAAACATTAAATCTGGGTTAAATAAAAAAGGATAAACCGTGGAAACTGGACTGTCATTATTGATTCCGCTGAGAACCACCACCACCGTCATTCGTACGACATACATACATACATACAACCACAGTCTAACACAAGAGTAGTAGTGACGGGTGACCACAAGGGCGAAAATCTCATGTCTCTCTATAGGAAGAACTGTGATAGTGAGGAGTCATTATTTTTTCTTTTCCCTTGATCTAATTGGACGGTGTATATTCTGGTGTCTCATTCCTTTTTACTAAGCAATCAGTAACTCTTCTTCCTCCCTCTTCTATCTCCTACCTCTAATTATTCCCTCTTCTCCCTACCTCTTCTTCTTCTCTCTCTCTCCTTTCCTTTCCTTTTCCTCCTCCTCCTTTCTTCACCCTTGACATCCAATGCAAATTATGAGACATTGGTGGTGGTGGGATGAGTTATTTTTCGCGGTAAAGGGATATTAAATACAGATCTTTATTACCAACACACACACAAGCTCTCTCTCTCTCTCTCTCTCTCTCTCTCTCTCTCTCTCTCTCTCTCTCTCTCTCTCTCTCTCTCTCTCCGCCAACATGTTACAACACGAGCACATGCGAGGAGGTGCGAACAAAAGAGCGTCATTATTGTAACGTTTTTACGGAGTTCAAAGGGAAGAAAATGAGTATGAGGCTTAAGAGTGAACATTAATATCCTGTAAGCGACGTTGTGTTAAAGGGGAAATGCGAGCAGGAGGGAAGGTAAGAAGAGGATGAAGAAGAAAAGGAAGGGAAAGGAATGGAGCAAAGAGGAAATAAATGAGTGAGGAGATCCTAAGATATTATGAACGTCACACCAGTAAAATCTTAACCCCTTCAGACCCAGAACGTAATTTCCATTGTAATTTGGCTACCATTAGACGATTTTTAGTGAATATAAACAATAATTTTATAGATATGACCTGTTTAGTATCCTTGTCCACGAACTAATTTGGTATTTTCAGTTACTTTTCGTAATTTCATGGCTAACAACAGACGATTTTATATAGCAAAGGAAAGATCTGGGCGTGAAAGGGTAAATGTACTTTGTTTTATATATGTATAAGTACGTGAATATATTCTTCTTCAGTCTGTGTAGTGAGAAAATAAGATAGTCATCCACATTCTACTGACAGGAAAGGAAGGGAAAGGAAGGGGTGAAGGGAAAGGAAGGGGTGAAGGGAAAGGAAGGGGTGAAGGGAAAGGAAGGGGTGAAGGGGAAGGAAGGGGTGAAGGGAAAGGAAGGGGTGAAGGGGAAGGAAGGGGTGAAGGGAAAGGAAGGGTAAAGGGAAAGGAAGGGGTGAAGGGGAAGGAAGGGGTGAAGGGAAAGGAAGGGGGTGAAGGGAAAGGAAGGGGTGAAGGGGAAGGAAGGGGTGAAGGGAAAGGAAGGGGTAAAGGGAAAGGAAGGGGTGAAGGGAAAGGAAGGGGTGAAGGGAAAGGAAGGGGTGAAGGGAAAGGAAGGGGTGAAGGGGAAGGAAGGGGTGAAGGGGAAGGAGGGGGTGAAGGGGAAGGAAGGGGTGAAGGGGTAGGAAGGGTATGGAAAGGAAGGGGTGAAGGGAAGGAAGGGGTGAAAGGGAAGGAAGGGGTGAAGGGAAAGGAAGGGGTGAAGGGAAAGGAAGGGGTGAAGGGAAGGAAGGGGTGAAGGGAAGGAAGGGGTGAAGGGGAAGGAAGGGGTGAAGGGGAAGGAAGGGGTGAAGGGGAAGGAAGGGGTGAAGGGGAAGGAAGGGGTGAGGGAAAGGAAGGGGTGAAGGAAAGGAAGGGGTGAAGGGGAAGGAAGGGGTGAAGGGGAAGGAGGGGTGAATGGGAAGAAGGGGAAGGGGTAGGAAGGGGAGGAAAGGAAGGGGCGAAGGGAAAGGAAGGGGTGAAGGGAAAGGAAGGGGTGAAGGGAAAGGAAGGGGTGAAGGGGAAGGAAGGGGTGAAGGAAAGGAAGGGGGGAAGGGAATGAAGGGGTGAAGGGAAGGAAGGGGTGAAGGGGAAAGGAAGGGGTGAAGGGGGGAAGGGGGAAGGGAAAGGAAGGGGTGAAGGGGAAGGAAGGGGTGAAGGGGAAGGAAGGGTGAAGGGAAAGAAGGGGTGAAGGGGTGAAGGGAAAGGAAGGGGTGAAGGGAAAGGAAGGGGTGAAGGGGAAGGAAGGGGTGAAGGGAAAGGAGGGGTGAAGGGGAAAGGGGTGAAGGGAAAGGAAGGGGTGAAGGGGAAGGAAGGGGTGAAGGGAAAGGAAGGGGTAAAGGGAAAGGAAGGGGTGAAGGGGAAGGAAGGGGTGAAGGGAAAGGAAGGGGTGAAGGGAAGGAAGGGGTGAAGGGGAAGGAGGGGGTGAATGGGAAAGGAAGGGGTGAAGGGGTAGGAACGGGTGAAGGGGAAAAGGGAAAGGGGTGAAGGGAAAGGAAGGGGTGAAGGGAAGGAAGGGGTGAAGGGAAAGGAAGGGGTGAAGGGGAAGGAAGGGGTGAAGGGAAAGGAAGGGGTGAAGGGGAAGGAAGGGGTGAAGGGAAAGGAAGGGGTAAAGGGAAAGGAAGGGGTGAAGGGGAAGGAAGGGGTGAAGGGGAAAGGAAGGGGTGAAGGGAAAGGAAGGGGTGAAGGGGAAGGAAGGGGTGAAGGGAAGGAAGGGGTGAAGGGGAAGGAAGGGGTGAAGGGGAAGGAAGGGGTGAAGGGGTGAAGGGAAGGAAGGGGTGAAGGGAAAGGAAGGGGTGAAGGGAAAGGAAGGGGTGAAGGGGAAGGAAGGGGTGAAGGGGAAGGAGGGGGTGAATGGGAAGGAAGGGGTGAAGGGGAGGAAGGGGTGAAGGGGAAAGGAAGGGGTGAAGGGAAAGGAAAGGGGTGAAGGGAAAGGAAGGGGTGAAGGGAAAGGAAGGGGTGAAGGGGAAGGAAGGGGTGAAGGGAAATGGAAGGGGTGAAGGGGAAAGAAGGGGTGAAGGGGAAGGAAGGGGTGAAGGGGAAGGAAGGGGTGAAGGGGAAGGAAGGGGTGAAGGGAAAGGAAGGGGTGAAGGGAAAGGAAGGGGTTGAAGGGGAAGGAAGGGGTGAAGGGAAGGTGGGGGTGAAGGGGAAGGAAGGGGTGAAGGGGTAGGAAGGGGGATTGGAAGGAAGGGGTGAAGGGGAAAGGAAGGGGTGAAAAGGGAAGGAAGGGGTGAAGGGGAAAGGAAGGGGTGAAGGGAAAGGAAGGGGTGAAGGGGAAGGAAGGTGTGAAGGGGAAGGAAGGGGTGAAGGGGAAGGAAGGGGTGAAGGGGAAGGAAGGGGTGAAGAGGAAGGAAGGGCTTTAAGGGAAGGTAAGGGGTGAAGGGAAAGGAAGGGGTGAAGGAAAGGAAGGGGTGAAGGGAAGGAAGGGTGAAGGGGAAGGAGGGGGTGAATGGGAAGGAAGGGTGAAGGGGTAGGAACGGTGAAGGAAAGGAAGTGGGTGAAGTGAAAGGAAGGGTTGTGAAGGGAAAGGAAGGGGTGAAGGAAAGGAAGGGGTGAAGGGGAAGGAAGGGGTGAAGGAAAGAAGGGGTTGAAGGGAAATGAAGGGGTTTTTAAGGGGAAGGAAGGGGTTGAAGGGGAAGGAAGGGCGTGAAGGGGAAGGAAGGGGTGAAGGGAAAGGAAGGGGTGAAGGGAAGGAAGGGGTGAAGGGGAAGGAAGGGGTGAAGGGAAAGGAAGGGGTGAAGGGGAAGGAAGGGGTGAAGGGAAAGGAAGGGGTGAAGGGAAAGGAAGGGGTGAAGGGGAAGGAAGGGGTGAAGGGAAAGGAAGGGGGTGAAGGGAAATGAAGGGGTGAAGGGGAAGGAAGGGGTGAAGGGGGAAGGAAGGGGGTGAAGGGGAAGGAAGGGGTGAAGGGAAAGGAAGGGGTGAAGGGGAAGAAGGGGTGAAGGGGAAGGAAGGGGTGAAGGGAAAGGAAGGGGTGAAGGGGAAGGAAGGGGTGAAGGGGAAGGAAGGGGTGAAGGGGTAGGAAGGGGTGAAGGGAAAGGAAGGGGTAAAGGGAAAGGAAGGGGTGAAGGGGTAGGAAGGGGTGAAGGGAAAGGAAGGGTGTGAAGGGAAAGGAAGGGGGAAGGGGAAGGAAGGGGTGAAGGGAAAGGAAGGGGTGAAGGGGAAGGAAGGGGTGAAGGGGAAGGAAGGGGTGAAGGGAAAGGAAGGGGTGAAGGGGAAGGAAGGGGTGAAGGGAAAGGAAGGGGTGAAGGGAAAGGAAGGGGTGAAGGGAAAGGAAGGGGTGAAGGGGAAGGAAGGGGTGAAGGGGAAGGAAGGGGTGAAGGGGAAGGAAGGGGTGAAGGGGAAGGAATGAATGAAGGGGAAGGAAGGGGTGAAGGGAAGAAAGGGGTTAAGGGGAAGGAAGGGGTGAAGGGAAATGAAGGGGTGAAGGGGAAGGAATGAATGAAGGGGAAGGAAGGGGTGAAGGGGAAGCTATAAAGAGACACGACCTTTACTTCATACCTTGTTTTGCCTGAAAAATAATCATGTTACAAATTCAAATGTCACGTTACAAATATAACTGTCGTCACATATGCGTACGTAACACACTATTTGGTTTTCTCGTGTTACGGTATACGTTTTTTCCCCATTGGATTTTTTTAAGAGGGGAAAATGGTGGGTTTTTTTTAGCGTATAAACAAATAAATGTTGGAATGGGTGGGGAGTTTTTACATTTTTGTGCGTTTGTGTGCGTTTATGTATTAACAGTCTGTGCCTGTTGACGAAGGGAAACGAAAAAAATGGATAACATAAAATTTCCGTCATGCAGGTCTTCTGACACAAAAGGTGATGATCGATTATTTACGAATTTTCATATAAGATCAGCAAGAGTTAAAAAAAACGGAGAGATAAAAAAATCATATGATATAGTAAGAATATAATAATAATACTTAAAAAATTTAGTACCCAATATAATAACCGAGTGTTTATGATAATGATAAAAAGAAAAAAAAAATAATGATGATATTAATACCACCAAAAATAGTAGTAATAACAATAACAATAATAATAATAATGGTAATGATAATTAAAATAATGACAATAATAATAATATCTGCATGTTGATAGCGGTGTTGTTGAAGGCGCATGTCTGTCCCGGGTGCATAGTCCCGTTTTCTGGAACAGTATGTCGCGTTTACTCTTGAACGTCAGGTTAGGTTACGTTAGGTTACGGTTAGGTTACGTTAGGTTACGGTTAGGTTACGTTAGGTTAGGTTAGGTTAGGTTACGGTTAGGTTACGTTAGGTTAGGTTAGGTTAGGTTACGGTTAGGTGAGATTTCCTAAACTCAGCATAAAACCTTTGTGTGGGAATCACAATGAGGGTATTTTCGAGAGAATCCTATGGTTAGTTTCGGAGCTACAGCCAAGCGTCTTCACTTGGAAACCACATACTGGCATAGAGTTGGGGAATATGCCCCTGGGTGTCTGCCTGCCTCAAGTCTTAATCAAAGGCGCAGTATCAGAGTGACGTCAAGGCGATGATGGCGGCCCTCCTTTGATCTGCCGAGCGCCACGGGACGATTCACATCAACTGTCTTAAACTCCACCCCCCCCCTTCGTCCCTTCCTCCCCAACTCTCATTCTTCCCCTCCGCTCCCCACAACCCTCCCCCCCTCATCCCTTCCCCCAACCCTCATTCCTTCCCCCCCTCCCCCCTCTCGTCCCTTCCTTCCTCTCGGCTAAACAAACACAACGCGGCCTCCTCATCGCCCCCCCCCCTCCGCTGTGCTTCATTACCTCCGCCAACGAAGTTGGAGGGGTTATGTTTTCACCCCGATCTGTCTGTCTGTCTGTCTGTCTGTCTGTCTGTTAGTGTACAGGATTTCTCGAAAAGTTACGAATAGATTTGGACCAAACTCGGTAAACCAAGTCTATTTGGTATAAGGAAGAACTGATTTAATTTTGGATGAAATCTATTGACAACTGTTGCCATGGCAACCAATTGATGAAATATTGGCGGCCGAGGTATGCGCTCATACTGAGTGCATAATGCATATAATATATATATATATATATATATATATATATAATATATATATATATATATATATATATATATATATATATAATATATAAATTGATGACATATTCGGGCGGAGGTATGAGCTCTAATGAGGCCCCCCCCCCCCCCCCCCCCCCCCCCCCCCCCCCCCCCTCCAGTTTCAAGTCGTTTCTCCGCTCCTTCATTACTTGAGTCATTTATAACCAGTAACGTATTAGAGGAATTTTTTTTATTGTACTATCATCATCTTTTTTTCGCTTTTTTGTGCCGTACCGCCACCTAAATGAAAATATATCGCTATTTCTTTATGCAATTTGTTACTCGCCATTGCTGTAATTATTTTTTTTTTTAATAAGTGTGTGTGTTGTGGAATGTGTGTGTTAGTGTGTGTGTGTGTTGTGAGATGTGTGTGTGTGTGTTGTGTGTGTTGTGATTCATCTGTTGTATTCACTAGTTGTATTTCAGGGCCAGAGCGACGCCGTATGGCCCCGTCTCCATATCAACATTTTTTTTTATCATCATCCTTAGTTCTTAGTGTTGGCCGAAAAGCCATCACCCCGAGAGCGGGTCCAAACCCCCGGCTACACCCGGTACCCCCCCCCCATTCATGCTGGGTGACCAGGCTCGGGTTTTTAGAAACCGCCCGTTGTTCTTCGCTCACACGGGATCGACCGGACTTCTCGGTTGAGACCGAGCGTTGCTAACCTCTTTACACTACGTAGTTCCCCTGTGTAGTTTGTATTTGTAAATGTGTGTGTGTGTGTGTGTGTGTGTGTGTGTGTGTGTGTGTGTATGTGTGTGTGTGTGTGTGTGTGTGTGTGTGTGTGTGTGTGTGTGTGTGTGTGTGTGTGTGTTTGTGTGTGTGTGTGTGTGTGTGTGTGTGTGTGTGTGTGTGTGTGTGTGTGTGTGTGTGTGTGTGTGTGTGTGTGTGTTATTCACCCAAGGTCTTGTCCACGCGAGTCGGACTCGCGGACGCCAGTTTCACCCTCCCGGTGCGAGCTTGGAGCTCATTATTACCGATCTTTGGGTAATGCTGGGACCTCACACACCACACACCCCCATTCCCTTGTTCAAGGGGGACAGTAACCGCCCGAATTTGTCAGTGAAAAATTCCCGGGAGC
>JACEEZ010017205.1:602500-605000 GCA_016584305.1 Chionoecetes opilio
CAGCATCGCAGTGTCTGGCTTCATAATATTTCACGGCGCGGACACATCTGATGGTGACGTTCTTTCCGCTGCCAGTACCTCAAGGGCAGACGCTCGACAAACAAATATTGAACATGATCTTGGCTTTGTAACGAGGCCGGCGGGACTGAGGAGAAGGGGACGCGGAGGGGAGGGGAGGGACTGAGGGGAAGATGAAGGGGACGCGGAGGGGAGGGGAGGGACTGAGGGGAAGATGAAGGGGACGCGGAGGGGAGGGGAGGGACTGAGGGAAGATGAAGGGACGCGGAGGGGAGGGGAGGGACTGAGGGGAAGATGAAGGGGACGCGGAGGGGAGGGGAGGGACTGAGGGGAAGATGAAGGGGACGCGGAGGGGAGGGGAGGGACTGAGGGGAAGATGAAGGGGACGCGGAGGGGAGGGGAGGGACTGAGGAGAAGAAGGGGACGCGGAGGGGAGGGGAGGGGATAGCGAGACTGTGTTACTGTGATAGCAAGATGATACTACTACTACTATAGAGATGATACTACTAGGACTATTATAGGAGATACTATTTACTTCTGATAGGGAGACTGGGTTATATGGGAAGACTTGTACTGAAGGAGTGTTATATGTAAGTGGAGGAGGAGGAGGATGCATGGCAGTGCTGAAGGTGAGAAAGAAAGAAGGAATGAAGACCAGAGCTACCTTTGAAGGGTGGTGTTGGGCAAGGAGATGGGCAAGGAGACGGACAAGGAGACTAAGGACATTCACCTCCTTTGCCCCGGCCTTCCTTCCTTCTCCATTCTACTTCACCCATTGGAAGACGTCATTAACGCTTCTACGCCAACATTTCCCTCTCCTCCAACTCCCCCCATCTATATATATTTATGTGTTCTTATCTTTCCGTTCTTCACGTCGATTGCTTTACTTATCTATGTGTGTGTGTGTGTGTGTGTGTGTGTGTGTGTGTGTGTGTGTGTGTGTGTGTGTGTGTGTGTGTGTGTGTGTGTGTGTGTGTGTGTGTGTGACTGTGTGTGTGTGTGTGTGTGTGTGACTGTGGTGTGTGTGTGTGTGTGTGTGTGTGTGTGTGTGTGTGTGTGTGTGTGTGTGTGTGTGTGTGTGTGTGTGTGTGTGTGTGTGTGTGTGTGTGTGTGTGTGTGTGCGTGCGTGCGGAGATATACGGTTAAGGTCGTACTGGTGTAAATACAAAATTCAGGAAAGTTCAGTTGACAGAATGGATTATTTACCTGCAAACAAATATTCAAACGGCAAATCAATCCACTTCGAAAGACAATATAACATCCTGAATTTTTCGAGAGCAACATTATTGACTTACACACACACAACACACACACACACACACACCACACACACACACACACACACACACACACACACACATATACACCACACACACACACACACACACACACACACACACACACACAGACAGACACACACACACACATACACACACAGACATACACAGACACACACACACACACACACACAGACAGACACAGACACACACACACACACAGAGACAGACACAGACACACACACACACACACACAGACAGACACAGACACCACACACACAGATAGACACAGACACACACACACACACACACACACAGGCACACAGACAGACACAGACACACACACACACACACACACACACACACAGACAGACACAGACACACAGACACAGACAGACACAGACAGACACACACACACACACACACACACACAGACACACACACACAGACACAGACACACCCACAGACACAGACACACATACACACACACACACACACACAGACACACACACACACACAGACAGACACAGACAGACACACACACACACAGACACACACAGACACACACACAGTCACACACACACACACACACACGTACTCACACGTCGCCTCTCCTCCCTCGCAGCGTCACCATTACATACCTGCAACAAGACAGCAAAACCAAGTTAATTTACTAAGTGGGGGAATGACTGTAAAAAACACAAACCAGATGTGACAAAAAAACACACACACAGAAACCTGCATTCCATAATCCCTCACAACCTTCCCCCCCACTTTCCCTCCTCCCCCATCATCCCCTCCACCTCCTTCACACCTGCCTCTACCGCCCCTCCCCCTTTTCACCCCCACCTAGTAATCACGAGGTTATCAGTGCGGCGGCCGGAGTTTTCAGAAGCCGCAAGTTACTGAAATAGATGGCCCACATATATTTGTTCTCCACGGTCTTGATCAAGCGCTGGACTCACGATCACCAGCTATCACCCTATACCGGTATGGCGTTTAAAAATTCTCCTTTCATACCCAGTGCGCGTTTTGTATTATGTGTATGTGTATATATTTCACATTACAGTAAAGGATAAATATGGGGGAGAAGGAAGATAAAAAAAGAGGCTAGTTGAAAGAAGAGTCCAGAGGGAGAAAGCAGAGTAGATGAATAAAGAGAGAGAGAGAGAGAGAGAGAGAGAGAGAGAGAGAGAGAGAGAGAG
>JACEEZ010017205.1:610000-617500 GCA_016584305.1 Chionoecetes opilio
AGAAGGGGGGGGGATGTATGTGCTAAAGGGTCATAGGAGGGGAGGAAAGAGAGGGTGTGTGGAGAGTATGAAATAGGAGATATGGATATAGGGTGTAAAAAAAGAGGGTGAGTATAAACAGTATAGAAGAGGAGACGTGGAAATCGTGGAAATAGGGTGAAAAAAAGAGGGTGAGAATAAACAGTATAGGAGACGTGGAAATAGGGTGTAAAAGGAAGCATACGAAGGAGAGGAGATGGAAGGAAGGGAGGAAGGAAGGGAGGAAGGGAAGAAGGTGCAGCGCTTGTGTCCAGAGAACCATCGACTTTCTGTGGTCGATCAACAACACTTGAGTGAGACGTCCATTGTGGTGCCTCCCCTTACATCCCCTCACTTCCTGGTCCCCCCTTCCTGGTCCCCCCTCCCTATCCTCCTTCACGTCTCTTAACCTCTACCCTCCCTCATAAGCCTTCCTCCCATTCACCCTTTCAATCTGTTTCCATTTTTTCACCCTTTATCGCCTCCTGATCTCTCAGTTCCTCTTCTCAAGGCCGCGTTAGGTTCTCTGGTATGCGCAGGTAGAGTTGCGTCGTCAGGTCGTCAGGTGGTGCGGCCCTTTAACTCCCCTTCTTTATGGGACTCCTGAGACGTGTTCCCAATCCCTGCCTTCCGTGCTCACTTCTCATGTCACTCTCCCTCTCTCTCTCCCTTCCCCTGGTGGCTATAAGGTGAGAGGGGCGGTAGGGAGGTAGGGAGGCGTGGGGCGTGAAGGCAACACGTGGGTAAGCAGGTGCCGTGGTGCCTGGGAAAGGGGCGTCAGTGTGGGTTTGCGTGCTGGCTCTGAGGACTCGTGACTGACTGTCAATGAGCGTCAAGTAAAGGACGTGTGTTGCTTATGTCTTCATGCTGCTGATGAACAGGCAAGCAGACACGCAAGTTGGCACGCGCACACAAACACACACACACACATACACACAACTAGCCCATCCATGATTACGTCACATATCAAAGGACTCATAGGCCCGTATACCGAGAGTCATGATGAAGGTTGAGCGACGACCTTCGTCGACTGAGAAAGGTTACCATAAAAGGGATATTTTTCGGAATGAAGAGCAACGACGACGGTCGAAGGTCGGCACGAAGACACGGGGGTACCCGTGTCTTCGTGCCGACTGTCGTCGTTGCTCTTCGTTCCGAAAAATATCCCTTTTATGGTAACCTTCCTCAGTCGACGAAGGTCGTCGCTCAACCTTCATCATGACTCTCGGTACGGGGCATACACTTCAAGAGACCTCCACCCCCAGGCCGTCTCTTGTGGGGTTCCCTGGAGAGCTTAGATGGGACCGCTATATATGCCTTCTTTTACAGCTCAACGATGCCCTGAGGAATACGAACATTACCGTATAGGAAGAAGGACATATGTACCGTTGCGGTCGATATTAACAGCGCCGATCTATATTTCAGCCACCTTCAGAACACCATCAACTTACTTAACCCCTTGGGACCCACAGCGTAATTTCATTGTAATTTGGGTGCCATTAGACGATATTTAGAGAACAGGAGCAATACTTTATAGATATAACGTGTTTAGTATCCTTGTCGACTAACTAATTATGTATATTCAGTTACTTTTCGTAATTTTATGGCTAACAACAGACGTTTTTTTTATAGCAAAGGAAAGACCTGGGCGTGAAGGGGTTAATTAGACCTTAGACCTTACTTTTCTTGGCCTCGGATACTACCACGCCACCGCCACCGCCCTCAACGTGGTAACACCGGCAAGCAACTGCGAGGTTATTATTGACGATGAGTGTATACGTTTACTTGGAAGAGTCACGTCAGCGCTGTAATCAAGCACCCCAGGTATCGCCTCTATCTGCTCAGGCTATTTAAATCACAGGTTCTGCCTCCCGCTGAGCTCGCGTGCATCCACATTCCACACTTTCATCTTCCTCAAGGTGACATGCTGCACCCTCGCCTGGTCCTCACCCATCACTACCAAGCACCACAACTCACGTGAGAAAAGATCAGAGAAGGGCTGGTATAAGATCATCCTTGCCACACTCCATAACTTAACCCCTTCACGCCCAGATCTTTCCTTTTATATAAAATCGCCTGTTGTTAGCCATAAAATTACGTAAAGTGACTAATAATATACCAAATAACTAGTCGACAAGGATACTAAACAGGTCATATCTATAAAACATTGCTTATATTCACTAAAATCGTCTAATGGTAGCCAAATTACAATGGAAATTACGTTCTGGGCCTGAAGGGGTTAAACTTTCACATCCTTAGAAACTGATACCAGAAAAAAACATTACCCAGTTCGGGCTCAGTTCTGCTGCACTGTTGTTTGCTCCGCCTGCCTCAAGGTCGGAGAAGGAAGGACACAACGATCTATAGGGTCTTCTTCTGACTTCTTTCATCCTTAATTTCTTTCCTCGTTTCCTTCGTATCTCTCTCTCATTTCCCATCTTTCTTTCTTTCCCTCTTCTTTGCCTCAAGGTCGCAGAAGAAGAAGGACACAACGATCTATAGGGTCTTCTTCTGACTTCTTTCATCCTTAATTTCTTTCCTCGTTTCCATGGTCTCTCTCTCCTTTCCTCTCTTTCTTTCCTCTAAAATAGCTGGCGATAGAACTATGACTCATCTTCTTTCTTTCTTTCTTCCACGCCTCAAAAATTTATGTTTCGCGCCCTTACCTCACTCACTCATCCTTGCCTTGACCCTCGTTTCTCCATTAATCTTAGCTATTCTTTCTATCATCTCTTATATATTTTAATTTTTTACATCACGAAGGACTGGCCAAGGGGGAAAAAAAGGAGTAACAAAAAGCCCGCTTCGTTGCCAGTCCCTATATAGAAGACACTAAGAGAATATAAAAAGCTTCCTTCAGCACTTCAATATCTTCCTGACACTTCCAAGTCTCATGTTTCCGCTTCCTTTCTGCTTCCTTTCATAATCTCTTTTCCTTTCCAATTGCCTCGCTTCGTTCTCCCATCCTGAGCCTCATTTCGCCGACCGCTATTTCCACCGCCATTCCCAGAGGACTCATTTGCGAGTTAACTAAGATAAGAGTGATTAAGCAGTCTGTTTGTATCGCTGAGAGGTCGTTAGTGGCTGGTAAGAGTAAGATGTTGGCGTCTGCTTTTGTTAGCTGGTGGCGATGCAAGATGTAGTAGTGATGGTGATGGAGGTAGTGGTGATGGAGGTAGTGGTGATGGTGGTGGTGGTGGTGGTGGTGGTGGTGGTGATGGTGGTCGTGTTGGTACTCAGAAAAATGCACCAGAAAAAATGGCACAGGAAAAGCACCAAAAAAACCCACACACACAAAAAAAAATGTGACCGGAAAAATCATCGGAAAAAATGCCACAAAGTTTGGAATAGGAAAAAATGGCACATAAGAGTAATGGCATCTTCTAGTGTCGATTACTAGTCTAGGTTAGGTTAGGTAAACAAATACAAATATGCCAATACTTTACATATTTTAATCAATTATCAAAATGTGCCATTTATTCATAGCCTGAAGAATATGCCATTTTCCCTTGGGCTATTTTTTCCTGTGCCATTTTCCCCTGTGCCATTTTTTATTACTGTGCCATTTTTTACTGTGTCATTTTCCCCTGTGCCATTTTCCCGTGCCATTTTCCCCTGTGCCATTTTCCCGTGCCATTTTCCCCTGTGCCATTTTCCCCTGTGCCATTTTCCCGTGCCATTTTCCCCTGTGCCATTTTCCCGTGCCATTTTCCCTGTGCCATTTTCCCTGTGCCATTTTCCCCTGTGCCATTTTTACCTGTGCCATTTTTCCGTGCCATTTTCCCCTGTGCCATTTTCCCGTGCCATTTTCCCTGTGCCATTTTTTTTACTGTGCCATTTCGTTTCTTCCGTGCCATTTTCCCCTGTGCCATTTTCCTTCATTTTCCTGTGCCATTTTCCACTGTGTCCATTTTCCCCTGTGCCATTTTCCCGTGCCATTTTCTCCCCTGTGCCATTTTCCCCTGTGCCATTTTTCCCTGTGCCATTTTCCCCTGTGCCATTTTCCCCTGTGCCATTTTCCCCTGTGCCATTTTCCCCTGTGCCATTTTCCTGTGCCATTTTCCCCTGTGCCATTTTCCCCTGTGCCATTTTCCCCTGTGCCATTTTTCCCTGTGCCATTTTCCCCTGTGCCATTTTCCCCTGTGCCATTTTCCCTGTGCCATTTTCCTGTGCCATTTTCCCCTGTGCCATTTTCCCCTGTGCCATTTTCCCCTGTGCCATTTTTCCCCTGTGCCATTTTCCCCTGTGCCATTTTTCCCTGTGCCATTTTCCCCTGTGCCATTTTCCCCTGTGCCATTTTCCCCTGTGCCATTTTCCCCTGTGCCATTTTCCCCTGTGCCATTTTCCCTGTGCCATTTTCCCCTGTGCCATTTTCCCCTGTGCCATTTTCCCTGTGCCATTTTCCCTGTGCCATTTTCCCCTGTGCCATTTTCCCCTGTGTCATTTTTCCCTGTGCCATTTTCCCCTGTGCCATTTTCCCCTGTGCCATTTTCCCTGTGCCATTTTCCCCTGTGCCATTTTCCCCTGTGCCATTTTCCCTGTGCCATTTTCCTGTGCCATTTTCCCTGGCCATTTTCCTCCCCCTGTGCCATTTTCCCCTGTGCCATTTTCCCGTGCCATTTTCCCTGTGCCATTTTCCCCTGTGCCATTTTCCCCTGTGCCATTTTCCCCTGTGCCATTTTTCCCTGTGCCATTTTCCCTGTGCCATTTTCCCTGTGCCATTTTCCCTGTGCCATTTTCCCTGTGCCATTTTCCCTGTGCCATTTTCCCTGTGCCATTTTCCCCTGTGCCATTTTCCCTGTGCCATTTTCCCTGTGCCATTTTCCCTGTGCCATTTTCCCCTGTGCATTTTCCCTGTGCCATTTTCCCCTGGCCATTTTCCTGTGCCATTTCCCTGTGCCATTTTCCCCTGTGCCATTTTCCCTTGGGCCATTTTACCTGTGCCATTTTCCCCTGGACCATTTTTTCCTACATTCGCTCGTGTCCTATTGAAGCTGATCACTATACAGGTATGCTACGTGACATTTTATTAGGGTCACAATAACATCAATTACATCGTGAACAGAGAAGAATAGGCGTCGCTCTGTATTGGGAAGTACGTAACGATGAAGGTAAGGTTAAAGGTAGGAACGTAAGAGAATAGAAGGAAAGGTAATGTTGAAGGAAGAGAGAGAGAGAAAGAGAGAAAGAGAGAGAGAGAGAGAGAGAGAGAGAGAGAGAGAGAGAGAGAGAGAGAGAGAGAGAGAGAGAGAGAGAGAGAGAGAGAGAGAGAGAGAGAGAGAGAGAGAGAGTGTGGGGACAGGTGAAAGAAGAGGTGAGAGTGCATGGCAGGTCCTTATCATGTGTTATCAGGAAGGTGTACCCGTGAAAAGATAGGAGTGACATGTGATAGCTCTTGTCTCCCTTACGTGATGTTTTTATTTTTATTTAAGCAGTTATTAATCATACAGATGGTTTAAAAGGTATAGCTAAGTTAAGGCAGTAAGTGTTCTATAGTATGCTTGTTGTATTACTGATGTGTTTGAAATTGTGTTGTGAGTGAGGAAGAAGGAAGAGGAGCAAAAGAAGAAAGGAAGAAGTAGAAGTATTGGAAGTAGAAGAATAAAGAGAAAAGAAAGAAGAAAAGGAGACAGACGAGGAGACAGAAGAAGGGATACAAAAAACAGAATAGAAAGAAGAGAAGGAAGAAGAGAAAGAGGAGAAGCAATAAGAGAAAAAAGAGAGAGAAGAGCAAAAAGAGGAGACAGTAAAAACAAAACTAAAGGAAAATTACAACCACAAGGAGGAGGAGGTCGTGGAGAAGCAGCAGGCGGAGGAGGAGGAGGAGGAGGAGGAGGAGGAGGAGGAGGAGGAGAGGAGGAGGAGGAGGAGGAGGAGGAGGAGGTCGTGGAGAAGCAGGAGGAGGAGGAGGAGGAGGAGGAGGAGGAGGAGGAGGAGGAGGAGGAAGTCCTGTAGGAGAAGCAGGAGGAGGAGATAACCGAGACAAAGAACGACGGCGATAAGAAGGAGAAGGATGTGACAGAAAAGGTCAGGAGGAGGTAATATACTGCACGATATTGAAGGTCATAGGTTGCAAGGAAGAACATGACCTCCATTCGCGGTGCTTCAAAAAAAAAAAAAAACGAAAAAAAACCCGAAAAAAAAAAGACCTCCATTCACGGTGTCTGAAAAAACTCCATTCACGGTGCCCCAACAACAACAACAACAATAACAACACCACCACCAACAACAACAACAAATCTAAAGAAGTATGTTTATGTTTTTACAAAGGAAATACGTTGCTTGTTATCTAGTTCTCAGTATATTATTATTGATACAAGTTATGGCACGGGGAAAATATGAAAAAAAGGGACAAATAATAGAAGATGGAGTGAAGGAAGGAAGGAAGGAAGGAAGAAGAAAGGAAGGAAGGAAGGAAGGAAGAAAGGAAGAAAGAAGGGAAGGAAGGAAGGAAGGAAGGAAGAAATAAGGGAAGGAAGGAAGGAAAGAAGGAGGGAAGGAAGGAAGGAAGAAAGAAAGGAAGGAAGAAAGGAGGAAATGAGGGAAGGAAGGAAGGAAGGAAGGAAGGAAGGAAGGAAGGAAGGAAGGAAGGAAGGAAGGAAGGAGGTGGTTAATGAGAGAAGTTCGTCTTGCCCTCAAACGACACACTCACAATGGTCAATAATAAACTTTGGTCCCGCGCCGCTGATAAAACGACAGCGAAAAGGAACTGACACGCAACCCTCAGAGCAACAATTTCAGTCAAGAGAAATAAAAAAAAATTGTTGTTGTAAAAGAAACGACAGAAAAAAAGTATAGATGCCAGGATAAGTTACAGAGAAGCGGGAACAACAGCACCGAAATAAAAAAAATAAAAATAAAAATATAAGAAATAAAAATAAGTGTTGTAAAAATAAGTGAAATAAAAATTAAGCGAAATAGAAGAAGTGTCGTGGAGAGAACGGTTATATGTACACGATGTTTAGTAACCCCTTCACGCCCAGATCTTTCCTTTGCTATATAAAATCGTCTGTTGTTAGCCATAAAATTACAAAAAGTACCTCAATTAATATACCAAATTAGTTAGTGGAAAAGGATACTAAACAGGTCATATCTATTAAAATATTGCTTATATTCATTAAAATCGTCTAATGGTACCCAAATTACAATGGAAATTAAGTTCTGGGCCTCAAGGGGTTAATGAGTCCTAAGGTTTTTAGTGTTTTTTTTATAAAGGACATTCGTGTTGGCTTGAGACGATGTGCCACTGCAGGATCGCGTCCGCTGTTTCCTTGTGCAAACTCGCTAACTGGCTCACTTGCTCTCACTGGAGGAATATTTTCAAGCCGAATATAAAGGAAAAAAATAGAATAATCAACATTGTTATTGTAAAAAAAATCGTCTTCAGGAAGGTTTTTCAGTCTTTCATTCTTAGTGCACTGAAATCTTTGTGGTGGAAGATGTGTGATCGCCAATACCAAGGGAGTCAGCGGGAAATATCAG
>JACEEZ010017205.1:625000-640000 GCA_016584305.1 Chionoecetes opilio
ATAAGGAAGCTACAAGAGGCCGTGAGACCTACACGAGGTAGTTCCTGTTACTTAACACTACCTACATCCATCTTTCATCCCCATCCATGCATTTATCTAGCCTCCTTTTAAAGCTCTCTAATGACTCCGCATTAACTACCTGTCTACTGAGTCCATTCCAATAATTTACCACCCTATTTGTGAACCAGTTTTTCCCATTTCTTTTTTAAGTTTAGTGTTTTGAGTGCAGGTGCATATCATTCAAGAAGCCTCAGTAGCACACGAAAACATCACCGTTCAGACAGGACATGTATCGTACGGTCCACAAACACGCCTCATCTCGCACCCCTCGCCTGGCCCTTCCCCCTCACATGGCACCGGGCCAGGGCCAGACGCGGACCAGTGCCTCTGCCGCGCCATTCATTCCCCGCAACAGGACGGTCCCACGGCGGGTCGGTGGGTCGACTTTTTATGTCCCTCGTGCACCCATGCCAATATATTGATTTATTCTGTAATTTATACTATGATTCAGTAACAAAGATTCCAAGGTTATGTATGTCAAATAATACATGGTTACTAGGATGGCATTTCAGAAGAGTGAGAATCCCATGCCAATACACTAATTAGATTATAATTATACAGATAAAAAGACTATAATCATTCCGGAGTAGGGACTTGTCATGTTGCTGAAAAAATGCGCAATGCCAAAAATACCGAATCTGTCAAAATGTATAGATGAAAAACTTGACTGACAGACTGACACACACATTACCCACCTGCAGCAATGGCACCATGAGCAAGGAAAGGGACAGCGAGAACGGCGACTCAGGCACGAGGACGTCAGGGAATCGCAAATGACACTAAGGGGAACAGAAGTCAGAAGGGTTATGAGGGCGCTGCCAAATGACCAACTGAGGGCGCAGAGTTCACCGGATCTTTCAGCAGCACACCGATTCCAAATGAGTCCGATATTGGTTATTGATTCCCACTGGCTGAAGAGGGACTGAGGAGGGCACGGGAGGGAGGAGGGGGGGAAGGAGGAAGGGAGGGAAGGAGGGAGGGAAGGAGGAAGGGAGGGAAGGAAGGGAGGAAGGAAGAAAGGGAGGGAGGGAGGAAGGGGACCGCCGCCACCCCTTCCTCCTCAACCCTTTACTTCCTTCCTCATAAATATGCGACCCTAAACCTCCACCGCCACACACGGTTAGATACGTAAGATCAGAAAGTCAATATTAATCATAGAATAAACATTTAGTCTAGCTAGGTAAATGTTTTCTTAATATCTACGCTATACCCTTCACCTTAAACTCGCTCGCCAAGACACACACACACACACACACACACACACACACACACACACACACACACACACACACCAAAGAAAAAGTATGATAATTTGGTTTTAAAAGACAGAACATTACGAGTTTTGACTCAATCCTGTAGTTAAATATCCAAATCATGTAAATACCATAACTGACAACGACATTCCGACCAGAAATGTAAGGCGGATCGTATTCAAAGGATGAAAGAAATACGGTGAAAGCCTAAAAGATATGTTGAGATGGATGAAATGTGGGACGCGAGCATGGCGGTGAGATGGAGGAGGAGGAGGAGGAGGAGGAGGAGGAGGAGGAGGAGGAGGAGGAGGAGGAGGAAGGTAATGGAGCACAAGGGAAGAACAAACAGTAATATATCTGTTAGTTCTTAAGTGGCTGTTTGTGAAGAGGAGGTGGAGCAGGATGAATACAAAGGAATACAAAGGAAGAGGAGGAGAAGGAGGAATACAATGGAAGAGGAGGAGGAAGAGGAGGAGGAGGAGGAGGAGGAGGAGGAATACAATGGAAGAGGAGGAGGAGGAGGAGGAGGAGGAGGAGGGAGGAGGAGGAGGAGGAGGAGGAGGAGGAGGAGGCTTTGCATAATTTACTGACAGGTAGAACGAATAAAGTTGAGTTCTGAGAGGCTTTGGTCGACCTTGAATCCCCCTCTGCCACCTCGCCCTCCCTATCCCACAATCCCACAATCCCACAATCCCTTAATCACTCCCACAGCCCACAACAATCCCTCTAATCCCCTCAGTATGCAGCGTGACTCCCTCCACAACATTGCCACGAACCTGCCATCCCTTCCTGCCCCACACCATTGATTGGATTGTATTGATTGTATTGATTGGATTGATTGAAATGGATTGGATTCAGAACATTTACTGCCTTAACTTACCTACCTTTTAAGCCATATGCGTGATTAATGACTGTTTAAATAAAAAAAATAAAAAATTGCCCCGGATGTAAGGGTTGTGACGGGGGGGGAGAGAGAGAGAGAGAGAGAGAGAGAGAGAGAGAGAGAGAGAGAGAGAGAGAGAGAGAGAGAGAGAGAGAGAGAGAGAGAGAGAGAGAGAGAGAGAGAGAGAGAGAGAGAGAGAGAGAGAGAGAGAGAGAGAGAGAGGAGAGAGAGAGAGAGGAGAGAGAGAGGGAGACGAGAGAGAGAGAGAGAGAGAAAAAACAGAGAGAGAAAAAAAAACAGAGAGAGAGAGAGGAGAGAGAGAGAGAGAGAGAGAGAGAGAGAGAGAGAGAGAGAGAGTGACAGGCAATGCATCACTGTGGCAAAAAAAGACTGAAGGGGAAAGAGACGTGAGATGAAACATTAATTCATCTTTATTTCTGTTTTAAATCGTGTTTCTTTCTGGCAATGACGTCGTGTTTTTTTTGGAAGTGGAATGCATTTATGGAGAAGGAAGAGTGAGATTTGTTTTATTATTTTTTATTTAAACAGTTATTAATCCCACA
Organism: Chionoecetes opilio; assembly: GCA_016584305.1. Taxonomy (NCBI): domain Eukaryota; kingdom Metazoa; phylum Arthropoda; class Malacostraca; order Decapoda; family Majidae; genus Chionoecetes; species Chionoecetes opilio. The sequence continues at coordinate 627,760 of JACEEZ010017205.1, forward strand.
GATGGCTTAAAAGGTAGATAAGTTAAGGCAGTAAATGTTCAGAATCAATTTCATATGATGTGAGGAAACAAAGACAAACAACACTTCACAGGGCGTGGTCATTACATGTTATCTTTTATTATATTAGTACTTTCTTTTTTTAATGTATTTTTTTATGTATGTATATTATGTGTATCTTTTTTTTCTACTGTCTATGCCTTTGGGCGAAACAAAATTATTACTATTATTATTATTATTATCCCTATTATTATTAACACTCCTGTCATCCATGCAGCAATGCAGCATCCACTAACCTAACCTACATAAATCCACCATCATTCATCTACACACAGCCACCACCATCACCACCGACAGGCTATTTCTCAACAAAGGGGACAGAGATAACCCAAGAGATAACCAACACCACTGATAAAAAATACACGCACGAGGACCCTTTTCCTGGTGGCCACTGGAGTGCATGAGGTCACATCTCTGCGCCATGTTGTGTCCTCTGGTGTGAGGGGAGTTAGAGGGGACGAGAGTGGTTCAGGGGGAATGAGTGAGGGGAGTCAGGGATCGAGGCTGGTTCAAGGGGAAAGAGGGAGGGGAGTCAGGGGGGCGAGGCTTGTTCAAGGGGAATGAGGGGAGTTAGAGGGGACGTTCAAGGGGAATGAGTGAGGGGAAAGGGGGGAGGCTGGTTCAAGGGGAATGATTGAGGAAAGGGGAAAGTGATGTGAGGTTAAGAAGTAGGGAAAATATCATAATAGTCAATAAAGAGACATATGAAGGAGAATAAGGAGATAGGAGAAGGAGAAGGAGGGAAAGTGAGGGAATATATGAAGGAAAGTGAAGGGAGGGAAGATAGGTGAGGGGAAAAACAGTCTGGTCAACAAAGAAACATGTGAAGGAGAATAAGGAGACAGGCAAAGGAGAGGGGGGAAAGTGAGGGGAGGGAAGTTAGGCGAGGGGAAAATAGCCTGGATCTAACAAGGGGACATGACACGCTGGATGAAATATAAACTAGTGGAGGGAGGGTAAGGCCGGGAAGAGGTGAGGAGGAGAAGAGGTGAGGAGGAGGAGGGGAAGAGGGGAAGAGGAGAGGAGGAGGGGAAGAGAGAGGAAGAAGAGAGGGAAATCTGAGGTCTGATATCCCTAGAATAAAGACAAGAGAGCTGGCTGGCTGCACATCTATTTACAGGGAGGCAGGGAGGGAGGTGGAGGTAGAGGGGGGAAGGGGAGGCAGGTAGGGGAGGGAGGCAGGGAGATGGAGGTAGGGGGAGGTAGGAAGGTGGAGGTAGTGGGGGAGGTAGATAAATATGGAGGTAGAGTATTCACCTTCGACCTTTGCTTCTTCTACTCCTCCACTGGCATCCTCCTCCTTCTCCTCCTCCTCCTCCTCCTCAAGAGGAGGCAAAATACGCAAAATACTTTGATATTTCGTCTACTGTTATCTCTCCTATCACTTTCGAGTCCCGCATACATGTTTACTGGTTCTGGTAATGGAGCTTCGTCTTCTTTATTAAAGAAGACGAAGCTCCATTGCGAACATCGCTCCAAACTGCGGAAATATGTTTTTCTTAAAGGATCGTAGAATCCGTGGGGACTTGATAGAAACCTTTAAGATCCTAAAAGGATTTGATGTCATTAATCAAGAGAACCTATTCGAGCTTTCTCCTCAAGTGACAACAAGAAATAACGGTTTAAAACTTAACGGCCAACGTTGCATCACAGATCTCCGTAAAAATTATTTCAATGTTAGAGTTGTTGATAGATGGAACAAGTTACCAGCAAATGTTGTCGAAGCCAGCACAATAACTATATTTAAAAACAGAATTGATGCGCACTGTAAAGTAAATGGGTATTGATAGTGCCCTGTGAATTCATAGTATAGTCCCCCGGATCGATTAGTGTTAGTGGTAGTTGTAGTTAGTATATTTCATATCCTATCATTCTTCACTACGAAACTTCCATGTTCCTATCTTCTTTAGGGGCATGGTATCATTTTCCAACTGTTTTCTTACATGTAGTTGATAGTTAGTAGTATGTAGTTCAGCAGATACCCTCGTTATGGACCAATAGGTCTCCTGGTGTCTCTGTTATTCCTATGTAATCCTCCTCCTCCTTCTCCTCCTTTTCCTTTCTCTCCTCTCCTATGCCCTACTTCTCCTTTTCTCCTCCCTCCTTTTGCCTCTACTATTCCATTAGGTTCCTATTAGTATTATATGGCGTTAGTAAGCGATGAGTGAACTTAATATTTTTTTCATCTAAACAATGTGGGACTATATGTGACTAAACTATATGTGGGGACAGTTAGCTTACATGATTGGGGCAAGGGAGTGATCTCTAAAAATGCTAAAAATGTCCTCTAATAAGGGATAATTCGAATAACGTGTCAGTTATATGAAAGAATACATCTTTTCACTTGATAAGAAGGATTCGTTTCGCAGCTTCATAAATATTTGACTATCATACTAATTTATATACCTTGCATTACCCCCTTTTTTAATTTTTTTTACTTAAAAAGTTATTAATGACACAGATGGCTTAAAAGGTAGTTAAGGTAGTAGTTAAGGCAGTAAATGTTCAGAACCTCTTGAGAAGTCGCTTACAAACCAGTGAAATATACTAGTTAACGGGGAAGGGGGTGTTGGGGAAGGGGATGTTGCGAGGGTTGTGGTGGTGGTGGTGTTGTGAGGGTTGTGGTGGTGGTGGTGTTATACGGAGAGATGCAACAATACTGCAAGGAAAAATATGTATATATATACTCGATACATACATAGTTACCTGTATACAAGCAAACACATATATACAGTGTGCTCCTGCTGTGGTCGATTTACCAACTGAATAATGTAAATGCTATAACTCTTTGTGTAGCCATGTCTGCCCTGTTGTGCAAGCTCGTATTGCAAACATGAGTCCACTTTAGCATTCCAGCCCTACACCCCCTGCCCCCCCCCCTTCTCCCCTTCATGTACAAGTAAGAATTACTATAGGTCTAAAATTCCAATGAACAAACCTTATAATGAATAACCATCTCATGTGCTTTCATGTTGTTCAATACTGCCCCCCTAAAAAAAGTGAGCATTCCACCTCTCAAACCCCCCCCTTCCCTCCCTCCCTCCCCACCCCTCAATCTCCCTCCTTCCCTCCCCACCCACCCCTTCAATCCCCCCCTTTCCCTCCCTCCCCACTCCTTTATTCCCACCTTCCCTCCCTCCCCACGCTTCAACACCCCTTCCTTCCCTTCACACCCCTCGATCCCCCCTTCCCATTTCCCCCCTTCCCTCTCGGCATATAGGGACGAAACAGTTGCCACGGGAGACAGAACGTGGCGGACATGTCTCACCTCACGCCGAAGGGAATGGAAACTCAATAATGATTCGATTTTGTGTGTGTTTTATATTGAATTATTATATCAATCATGGTGACGTGAGGAGGAAGGGTATGGGGGGGAGGGAAGGGATGCATGTTACTTGGTGTTAGTGGTGGTGGTGGTGTTGGTGGTATAGTGGTGGTGTTGTGAAGGTGGTGGTGGTGGTGGTAGTGGTGTGGGGAAGGGGGTGTTGTGAGGGCGGTGGTGGTAATGGTGGTGTTGTTGGGGAAGAGGGTGTTGGGGAAGGGGGTGTTGGGGAAGGGGGTGTGGGGAAGGGGGTGTTGGGGAAGGGGATGTTGCGAGGGTTGTGGTGATGGGGGTGTTGTGAGGGTTGTGGTGGTGGTGGTGTTATACGGAGAGATGCAACAATACTGCAAGGAAAAATAAGTATATTTGGCGCGAAAAGGCGAAGTAAGGTAACTGATAAGTAAGGCAATTGTGAACGAGGAGACAAGCAGATAAAAGAGTAGGAGGGAGGAGTGAAGGAAGGAAGGAAGGAAGGAAGGAAGGAAGGAAGGAGGAAGATAAGATACTTTGATCCTATCTAGACACTTTGCAAGTACCAACGACAAGGTTATTGACTACACAAAGCGCCACCACGCCAGGACGAACTTGGTGGACTCGAACCGCTGACCGAATGCAGAGACTCCGTACGCAAGCTCACGACTCTACCAACCATGCCACCCTGACGGGTAAGGAAGGAGGAAAGGAAGGTAAGGAGTGAGGAAGGTAGGAGAGAAGGGAGACATGAGGACAGGAGGGTAGAGATGGAGGAAGGGATTTAATGAGGCAGGCAGAGAGAAAGGAAGGATGATAGAAAGGAAGAGATGAAGTAAAGAGGGCAGAAAGGAAGAAAGGAAGGAAGGAAGGAAGGAAGGAAGGAAGGAAGGCAAAGGGTAAGGAAGGGAAGGTGAGAGGCAGGAAGAGAGGAAATGAGGGAGGATATCAATTAGGCAGACAGGCAAGGAAGAGATAAGATAAGATTTTCATCCTATCTAGACACTTTGCAAGTACCAACTACAAGGTTATTGACTTTACAAAGCGCCGCCACGTCAGCACGAACTAGGCGGCCTCGAACCGCTGACCGAATGCGCAGGGACGCTACACATTGCAAGCTCACGTCTCTACCAACCTTGCCACCCTGACGGGCTTGAGACAGGCAAGGAAGGAAGCAGGCAGGCAGGCAAGCAGGCAAGCAGGCAAGCAGGTTAAGGCAGGGAGGATTAGACAGGGCAACAAAACTAAGAAGATTTGGGGTATAAGAGTCTTAATACACCGGCACCAAGAGAGGGGAAGGGAGTGAGGGGAGGAGGGGCGGTAGGGAAGGAAGAAAGGAAGGAGGATGCAAGGGGGGGTGAGGGGAGGAGGGGCGGTAGGGAAGAAAGGAAGGAGGATGCAAGGGGAGGTGAGGGGAGGAGGGGCGGTAGGGAAGAAAGGAAGGAGGATGCAAGGGGAGGTGAGGGGAGGAGGGGCGGTAGGGAAGAAAGGAAGGAGGATGCAAGGGGAGGTGAGTAGAGGAGGGGCGGTAGGGAAGGAAGAAAGGAAGGAGGATGCAAGGGGAGGTGAGGAGAGGAGGGGCGGTAGGGAAGGAAGGAAGGAGGGAGGAGGATGCAAAGAGGGGGTGAGGTGAGGGTATGTTGTGAATATTTTCCGCCTCAGAGCCATGTCGTCGACATGGCCCTCCCAGAAGCATCGACACGGCAAGGGGAGGAAGGGAATGGTAGGGGGGAGGGTCGAGAGGGTCAAGGTAAGTGTATTCGACGGCAACTCTAGACAAAAAAACAAAAACAAAAAAACGTAAATAAGAAATTACATAAAACTTTCTGAAATGATACAGGGCAAATATTGTGTTTTTTTAAATGTTATATAAATGGAATTCTTCTCCCCATCAACTGAATACAGCGACATTCTCTTCTTTCACCATCAACTGAATACAGCGACATTCTCTTCTTTCACCATTCTCATCCACCCCTCTTCCTTCTTTCACTTAAGACATATTATCTGCAATTTCAACTGGAATCTCGACTGGAAGTTTAATATCTCAACTCTTAATAAACTAATTTCCATAAAGTTTTGAGCTTTCTTCATAAATTATTATTCTGTGTGTGTGTTGTGTGTGTGTGTGTGTGTGTGTGTGTGTGTGTGTGTGTGTGTGTGTGTGTGTGTGTGTGTGGTGTGTGTGTGTGCGTGTGTACGTGTGTCTGTGTGTTGGGGTGGGGGGGGGAGGGAACTGTTCAGATATTTAAATAGACTGGAGTTTAATAATTTTCGTCTCCATTTCTAAAAGTGACTGACATCAACCTCTCCCATTTCAACGCAATGCTCCATCTCTTGCTACCTACCACCGCTATTTTCAGGCATTAGGTATTCAGCTATTAGTCATCTACAATTTCTTACATTATGCCTCCTTCTCCTATCCATGGCCTCACAACACAACACTTTTTCTTTTATCAACTCTCATCTATCTTTATTCTATCCAGAAATTTAAGCAAGAGTCAACTATAATTATTTTGTTATAGTACTTGCAATCGCTCATCCATTTAACTGGTTGACTGAAACACACTACCTAATTAAACTTCTTTCTTCTTCTTCTTCTTCTTCTTCTTCTTCTTCTTCTTCTTCTTCTGGAGAGAAATATAAAGACATTTCGAAAGTTAAATTGACCGAACTCCGGCCGGAACTCCACTTTCGTCTACTTTTTAGGAAGCAGCAATTAAAGTGTATTTTTTTGCTTAGAGTTTGCAATATTTATTGCTATTATTTTTATTTTTTGTCTTTGGGTATCTCCTTATGTAGAAAAAAACATTCTGGAAAATAGATGGAGAGAGAGAGAGAGAGAGAGAGAGAGAGAGGAGAGAGAGAGAGAGAGAGAGAGAGAGAGAGAGAGAGAGAGAGAGAGAGAGAGGAGAGGAGAGAGAGGAGAGAGAGAGAGAAGAGAGAGAGAGAGAGAGAGAGAGAGAGAGAGAGAGAGAGAGAGAGAGGAGAGAGAGAGAGAGAGAGAGAGAGAGAGAGAGAGAGGAGAGAGAGAGGTTTTTTTATAGTGAGGAGAGATAAGAGAAATACGATAAAAAGTTTTGTGAGAGAGTGGTACGTACTTCTGAAGCTAATCTCAATATGAAAGGAGGAGGAGGAGGAGGAGGAGGAGGAGGAGGAGGAGGAGGAGGAGGAGGAGTCTCAACACAACTTTCAAAGACGAGTGAAAGGAATGACAGAAAAAATATGACAGAATGGGAAAAAAAAACCTAAGAAAAAGAGAATAAACGAAGAAACGAAAGAGTTACCAATAAGAAGTGGAAAAAATATGAATAGGAATAATATATAAGGAGGTAATAACGAAGGGGTAAAATACATAGATATAGAGGGGAAAAAGAGGGGAGGGGAGATGGACGACAAGAGAAGGAAGGAAGAGGGGAAACGGACGGTAGTAAAGTGATGGGAAATGATGAGGGGAAGAGATAGAAGGACAGTAGGGAAAGGAAAGGAAAGGGAAGAGGGAAGGGAAGAGGGAAGAGAAGGGAATGGAATGGAAAGGAAGGGAAGGGAAGGGAATGGAATGGAAGGGAAGGGAAGGGAAGGGAAGGGAAGGGAAGGAAGGGAAGGGAAGGGAAGGGGAGGGGAGGGGAGGGAAGGGAAGGGAAGGGAAGGGAAGGGAAGGGAAGGGAAGGGAAGGGAAGGGAAGGGAAGGGAAGGGAAGGGAAGGGAAGGGAAGATAAGGGGAAGGGAAGGGAAGGGAAGGGAAGGAAAGGGGGAGAGTATTATGTATACCTTGATTGAAAACTCTGATACAGCCGAAATTTGAGAGAGATGAATACATGCACATAGAGGGAAGTAAATGTATTTTTGGAGAGAGAGAGAGAGGAGAAGGGAGAAGAGAGAGGGAGAAGAGAAGAGGGAGGAGAAGAGAGAGAGGAGAGAGACGAAGATTGGAGAGAGAGAGAAAGAGAGAGAGAGAGAGAGAGAGAGAGAGAGAGAGAGAGAGAGAGAGAGAGAGAGAGGAGGAGAGGAGAGGAGGAGAGGAGGGAGAGAGAGAGAGAGAGAGAGAGAGAGAGAGAGAGAGAGAGAGCGATGAGAGAGGAGAGAGAGAGAGAGAGAGAGAGAGAGAGTAAAAAGAGACAGTAAAAAAGTGAAAGAATAAATGCAGAATATTCAGTAAATAAAGAAAAATAAAAGAATGAAAATATAGAAGAAAAAAAAAAAAAAAAAGTCTAGGCGTCCAGCCTCTGGGCCCTTTGCCTTTGGCTCAGTTCTTGCGGCTGGAACGTGGCGGCGAGCTTAAGGTGCTTTTAAAATACCTAGTCTACAAACCTAAATTTAGTTCATAATTAGGTTAGGACATATTTTTACCTGATGGATTTGTTAAAGCCAACCCTGTGTATTGTTGCTTTGACCTGCTTTGTACTGGACCTGCGTAACACCAATGTTGTTTTGGACTTTACCAGTCTGGTTTGTTGCACTTGCTGTTTGCACCAGTGACCTTTTAATTGACTCCCAATCTGAGTGTATTGCTGTTAGTGGAGCCCGGGGATGGCTTTGAAAATAGTATTGTGATACAGTGTGAACCAACCTTCCTTTTGAAGGTTGAATTCCTTTACCAATGTGTGAGCAAATTTTCTTAAGCTCTTGCACCTTGAATTTTTGCAAGAATGCATGGATTGGATGTTTCTCACAGAGAACTTTCTGCAATCTTTTCTGTTCTCTTGCAGTGGGGCGATTTTCAAGTTCGAGCCCATGTTCCTCTAGGGCAGCCTTCAAATTTTCTCTAGTAACACCACTTGTATCCACAGAATAATCCATGTTCTTTCTGAGGATGACCTTGTTAACACTTTAGCATATTGGGAAAGGGTTAAAGTTTTGTAAACCTTTCAAAATGACAGTAAACCGTTTGCAATGACTTTTGCTATTGCTGCTGTGTATTTCGTGATTTACAGCTACCTCTGAATAGTTTCGTGTTTTACCTTGACCTCTTTGTTCGACGCAACTATATATTTCTTGGCGCTCCTCGTTTCGAGCGAAAGTCAACCTTTTAACAACGTGCTTGTATTTCTAACGCAAAACTCCGCTATATATTTCTTGGCGCTCCTTGTTTCGAGCAAAAGTCAACCTTAACCACGTGCGTGTATTTCCAACGCAAAACTCTGAGCGGAAAATCCGCGATTTTAAATGACCTGATGAATTGCTTTGACAAAGACAGATTAGATTTATAATTTAGCCCTCCCCATAGACCACTGTATACCAGTGGTCTATGCCCTCCCCTTTCGAAATGCTAGTCAAAATTGATGTGAAAAGAAGAACGGACATAAAAGAAGAAAGATAACAAGACTGACCCCTTTACTTGGCTGTGAACTTGCGATTACTTTGAAACTGCGATTGCTTTGAAATTGCGATTGCTTTGAAATTGCGATTGCTTTGAAATTTGCAAATTGCAAAAGGTCAGATGAAAGGGTTCTGCCAGGCAGCTCCTTCTCAAATGACAACGAAACCGTAGTGTAGGGGAAGCACGCTCGGTTCACAACCGAGAAGTCCCGGGTTCGATCCCCGGGCGGAGCGGAAACAGTTGGGCTGTTTCCTTAAAACCCAAGCCCCTGTCCACCCAGCAGTGAATGGGTACCGGGTGTTAGCCGGGGTTTGTGACCTGCTCTCCGGGGTGCTGGCTTCGGCCAAAACTAAGCACTAAGGATGAATGATAAAAATGTTGATATGGAGACGGGGCCATACGAGCGTTGCTCTGGCCCTGTAAAATACAACTAGATGAATACAACTAGATGAATACACACACATAACAAGTAAGTATGACTGGGAACACTTGCATCCTTCTTATAGACGCTCCTCGCAGCCCTTGATTAATCTGCACACCCCAAACCCTGAGCACCTATCTTGGCGACGCCCTTCCATCCCTCTGTCCTCCTCCTCCTCCTTCAAGCTGTTCGATATAAGGAAAGATTTGCCACAATTTGATTTAAGCTGTCTTCCTCCTAGTTTCCCTTCCCTCTACCTGCAAGACGAGGAGGAGGAGGAGGAGGAGGAGGAGGAGGAGGAGGAGGAGGAGGAGGAGGAGGAGGAGGAGGAGGAGGAGGAGGAGGAGGAGGAGGAGGAGGAATATACAGGAATAACAAATACCAGGAGACCTATTGGACTATAACGAGGGTAAAATTATTTATCTTTCGTCTACGTAAGTTTATTGAACATGACGAATCCCTATGTCTAATTGTCCTTCAAAAAGAAAAGAAAGAAAGAATGAAAGAAAGAGGAGGAGGAGGAGGAGGAGGAGGAGGAGGAGGAGGAGGAGGAGGAGGAGGAGGAGGAGGAGGAGGAGGAGGAGGAGGTAAGGAAACGTATGAAAAGAAGAACAAGGATGAAGGGGAAGGAGGTAGGATAATAACCACACCAATGACAAAATAAAAGCTGAGACTGAAGAGTAATAAGAAAAAGAAAAAATAACTAAAAGAAAACGTAAAGAAGAGAGAAAACATAAAAATAATCACAGCAATAACGAAGATAACAAGAAAGAAAAAAAAGAGCACAGGTACTTACATTATAATTTTTTCAATATGTTACGTGTTACAAGAAGTTGATCATTTACCTTTCGTCTACGTAAGTTTATTGGGCAAGACGAATCCCTATGTCTAATTGTCCTTCAGAACGAACGAAAGAAAGAAAGAAAGAAAGAAAGAAAGACAGACAGAAAGAAAGAAAGAAAGAAAGAAAGAAAGACAGAAAGAAAGACAGGAAGAAAGAAAGAAAGACAGAAAGAAAGAAAGAAAGAAAGAAAGACAGAAAGAAAGAAAGGAGGGAAAATAAAATGAAAAAAGAATGAAAAAGTATGAAAAAAGAATATAAAGAAGATATTAATGAAAAAAGAGAAACAAATAAAAACTATCCACCATTCTTTTCCCCCTTTTGTTTCTGATCCCCGACATACAAGTGCAACATACAAAACTTCAATGTGGAGTCGGGGTCATCCATGCACCTTGTTTTCGTGGCCACGCCATGAAAAGTGAGGCTAAAAGAAAGAATGAAAAAAAAGCGATAATTCTAAACTATATACGTACTCCACTACAGGTGAATTCATGATCTTCACGTGACGTAGAGTGAAGTGAAGTGTATTTTCACCTGAAGATTCTCGGAAGGAGGAGGAGGAGGAGGAGGAGGAGGAGGAGGAGGAGGAGGAGGAGGAGGAGGAGGAGGAGGAGGAGGAGGAGGAGGAGGAGGAGGAGGAGGAGGACACTTGAAAATAAAAACGAGGATGAGGAGGAAGAGGAGCAGGAAGAGAAGCAAAACGTCGAAATTGACAAGTCTTAATTAGATTACTTTGACTTTAAACCATCTTTTTTATAATAATTAGTCATCTCATCAACTCTTTAACTTCCATTACTAATATCCTAAGCTGCACTTTCTCATTACAAGCATGTAAAAGTGAGGACGTATGTAAGTGTGATAAGCGTCTATCCTACACTACACTTAGTTCAATGAATCACTAGTTGATGGCTGATGGCTTACTGTAGTGCATGAACAGAGGATACGTCACAGTTGTGTTACGGTGCAACAAAGCAAGGAACTTTGTCAATATGAGATTCGTGTGCTTGGCGGTGGTGTTGGTGATGGGGGTGGGGATCACCCTCGTGCTGCAGGGCTTGGTGCTGGAGGGCGACAAGCTGCGCCAGGGGATGAGGGCCTGGAGGGACGCAGGGCCCCACACCACCCTCCTGGGGAAGGTGCGGGGGCACCTGGTGGCCGCTTTGTGGCTGGCGTCCCCAAGGGATCCCCTTGGGGAGTGCGGCTTCCCCCTGGGTGACAGCTGGGGGGAGGTGCTGCCCATGGTGGTGGGAAGCAAGGATCGTCAAACCTGCCTGGAGAGGCCTGGAGGTGATGGAAATAGGATAGACCTGCCTGGAGAGGCCTGGAGGTGATGGGAATAGGATAGACCTGCCTGGAGAGGCAGGTCTACAAGGCCGAGCAGGAACACAAGACGTTTGTGTTCTGCTTCGTGTTCATCGTGTGTGTGGCGGTGGTGGGTGTGTCTGTGGCCCTGGTGGCGGGGATCACCTGGGCCCGGCACACCCTGGCGCGGCACCACCGCCGGGAAGAGAAGAAGGTAAGCAATGCATTGTTGCTGCAAGAAACAGACCGTCACCTGTGTCTCAATGAGGCACATCACTGCCTGGAAGCACCACTTTTCCCTTTACAGCGACGCGTCCTCGTTGTGGTGTTCCAGGTGATGACCCGTGACGGTCTGATGACCCGGCAAGGCAGGTACGTCCACTTCCACGATGACGGCCGCCTTTCAGGGACACGCAAGGCACTGGCCTTGCCCGCACCAGGCGGGACAGTGCAGGCAGAGACCTCAAAGAGGGTTGACGCAGACCCCACGAGGGACCAAAGTCCTGACGGAGAGGAGGACGAGGAGGCCAATCGGATGGTGCGGCGAAGCCTCATCGTGCCTCGACGGTTTATGGAGCGGCTGGCGGGGCCTCGGAAGGTCTTCCTCTACTACCTGGAAGGCCGCTACTCCGTCTAGGTCTTCCAGGATCCAGCACGCCGCAGGCTGCACATCAAGGGCGGCAAGACCTGCGTGCTGGAGTGTTATGACGCCGTTAAGAACCTGATTGCCGCGTGGTGGATACGCGAGGCCGTCGTGGAGTGAACACCACCACCGCTAATTTTCTATCCAAGAACAAATATATTGAACAAAAGTGAATTTTTAACCGTCTAGCTTGGTTTCTTTTTTCGTGAGTGACTAAAACAAAATTATGAATATTATTTACATTTTATTTTAAGTTCAATATTTCTTTTTTATATTTACAATGTATAATGGTGGAGGCGTGAGCGGGTCATACTGCAATCGCCATTCACGTTTTAATTCCAGGATGTTTTTAAACCAATTTTTTCACT
>JACEEZ010017205.1:645000-657500 GCA_016584305.1 Chionoecetes opilio
AACACAAGTTTAATTAACTGCGCTGGAATGGAAAAACAAACTAATAAAAAAAATGCAGCAAAAGATATTCACTCGCAAACAAAAATCTGGCCACAATAATCTTAATTCAAATGAGTATTTTTTCCAATAGTGACAAAAATAATTAACCTATTTTTGAAGGAAAAAAAACGTGAAAAAACACAAAATTAATTGCCTGCGCTAAAAAGGAAAGAAACTACAGAAAAAGATATTCACTCGCAAACAAAAATCTGGTCACAATAATCTTCAAAACCGGATAGTTTAGGCATAGCATCGTGGTGCATATTTTCGATGGATCTTAATTCTGAACTTGTAAGAAAAAAAAACTTTAAGTAAACAGTGAAGGGATTCTTTAGTGGCTTGCTTCACCGTGCTTCATCAGTCCACGTGCCGCTACTCACCAGGTATTTCATTAGACGCCCCCCCCCCCCCCACCGCCTCTTCCTTACGGCAGGTGAAGGTATAAAAGGATGCGAAATTAAATATTAGGCAAGACATAACACAATGATCCTACACACTAAGAAAAAATGGTGCAGGAAAGGTGCAAATTTGACATTTAGGGTGCAAAACCCGCTTGCCGGGCGGAAGGTGCAATTTTGCACCTCTAAAGGTACTTTTAGGGTGCAAACATAGAAAGGTGCAAAACTTGCACCTTTCTTGATATTTATACAAGGCGGATGGGCCAGGGAAATATATTAAATATTTTTCTGTTATTATTATCATTATTATTATTATCATTACTATATATTTTTTGTATTTCTATTATCCTCATTATTATCTATATCATTATAATTCATCATTGATATTTATATCATCATTATTTTTTTTATCATTATAATTGATATTATCATTATTATTGTTATTATTATCAACATAATTCTATAAATTCTTATTATCATCATAATCATCATAATTGATAGTATTGTTACTATTTTATCTATTATAAATATATATGGTATAATTGATATTAATGATAATAATATTATTATTGTATATTGGTAGTATACTATAGTGATTGAAACAACAATTATTACTTTATTGAAAACTACAATAATAATAATGATGTAATAACACTAATAATAATAATTAAAACACTAATACTAATTATTACAATAATAACAACAGTGATAAGTCATAAAAATAATGAAAAAATTGAGTGGTGAAAATAGTATTAATGATAATGAAAATAAGAGCATTTCCGACTATAACAAATAATAATTATCAATATTATTAATAATATAATTACAGTTATCATTAATATTATTATAATTATTATTTTTATTATTATTAGTCTACTACTATTATTATGCTTATTATCATCATCATTATCATTATTGTTATTCTTTTTTTTTAAATCATAATTATTATTATTGTATTTATATAATATATAATCATTATATATTATATAGATTATATATATATATATATATATATATATATATATATATTATATATATATATAATATATATATATATATATATATATATAATCATTATCATCGAAGACCTGATGGCCCCCCATCTATTATATTTATTATAACTTATTATTATCATTAATACCACCGACATTATTATTATTATTATTATTATTATTATTAAGTATTGTGTTATCTTTTTATGAAAAATGTATTGCATGGTATAGAAATATTATTTACTCACATAACTGAGCTTGAGATAAAACATAACTTGTATGACTGCACTAAATGTTGATTGGATTTACTTTAAAACAAGACAATGTTGATGATGTGTTCTCACAGTGAAAGGAGGAATGAGAAGTGATTGCTACTCCTGTTTTAGGGCAAAACTAATGTCGCTCAGTATATATTTGAATGGAAGTGATAGAGATAAGTACGTACTTGTCTGATGTCTGATGACTTATGAATAAAATTATGGAGTTATAAGCTAGACAACCGTGCGGTATAGAAGCGGCACAAATACTTATGATATATTATACAGTCTAGTATATATACCATTATGACATCTTGTTTTCAGGAAAGTATTACCATATAAATATCTTACCTTGCGTAGGTGTTTAGCTTGGCGGCATAAGAACTGGCATCTGGTCGCGGCAAACATACTTACCTGGCACAGGAGTTGCACCCTAGCGTCAAGGTGCAACTTTGCACCCTTAAAGGTGCAAAATCTGTGACATCCTTTTGCACCCTTGAGGGTGCAAATATGCACTCCTAAAGGTGCATATTTTGCACCCTCAAGGGTGCAAAAGGATGTCACAGATTTTGCACCTTTAAGGGTGCAAAGTTGCACCTTAACACTAGGGTGCAACTTTTGCACCTTATGGTAGGGTACAACTTTGTACCTTTAAAGGTGCAAATATGCATCTTAAGTGAGGCAATTTTGAGCAAAATATCTACCTTTAGAGGTGCAACTTAGCACCCTTGAGTCAAGGGTGCTAAGTTGCACCTCTAAAGGTGCATGTTTTGCACCCATTAGGGTGCAAAGTTGCACCTCTAAAGGTGCATGTTTTGCACCCAAAAAGGTGCATATTTTGCACCCTTAAGGGTGCACAGTTGCACCTCTAAAGGTAAATATTTTGCTCAAAATTGCCCCTCTTAAAGTGCATTTTTGCACCTTTAAAGGTACAAAGTTGCACCCTACCATAAGGTGCAAAAGTTGCACCCTAGTGTTAAGGTGCAACTTTGCACCCTTAAAGGTTAAAAATGTGTGACATCATTTTGCACCCTTAAAGGTGCAAAGTTGTACCTTTTTTTTTTAGTGTGTAAGGTGAAGGTGCGCAGAGAAAGCTTGCGGAGAACCAAAATAGAACTTGCTTACTACAAACTTGTACAAGTATCCGGCGTCACCCGAGAGAAAAAAAAAAAAATATAGGTAGTTTTTTTTCCATCTATATCTTAGTTTTGATTATTGGTATTATTTGGTATTACTTATATACCAAGTTTTGTGTAGTACATTTGAATTTACTAGGTGCCCATAAATTTCAATGATAACATTTTCTCTTTTCGGATGCCCCATAAATGATAACGTAATCGAGTCTCGTGTGACACTCTTCCATTTTTTTTTTTTTGACACAAGGAGGAAACGCCACTCCAACATTTTGCGTGTAAAAAAGTCATTGTGAATATCTTTCTTAAACACTCGTAAACCTTTTGGACACTACGAAATGCATCAACCTCGATTTTTACATTGCACAATTAAATAAACTTTCGATATTATGTATTAAAACTTCAGTAGTAAAAAAGGAAAAAAAGTAATGAAGGATATTCTTAGTAAAAATTATGTATGTGTGTAAAACTTCCTTGCCAAAGTATTAAAAAAAACCCTCTAAATGCCGTATAACCCAACCTCAATTTTCAGGCAATAACAAACTCTACTGCTGCTGAGTTTTACATTTTAATTGAATTGTAAGAGGGAAGTGTAGGCTGTGTAGCAGAGTATTTCGGAATATATTGTTGGATGTGTGTGTGGGCATGTAAGCCTCACGTTTTATTCGCAAATCCTCGCCCATAAAACCCTTGATCCCAGTACTCGCCGGATCGCAACGGGCTCACTAAACGACTATAAATATACTCTCCTTATAAAATAGATCTCCTATCTCTTAATATATAATACACTCTATAATATATAATAAACGACTATATATACTCTCACTCAGCCTAGTGTTTACATCCCAAGCTTTGCCGATTTTTTTACGTCTCAAGCCTTGCCGATTTTTTCATGCCCCAAGCCTTACCGATTTTTTTACGTTTCAAGCCTTGCCGATTTGTTCACGTCCCAAGCCTTGCCGATTTTTTACCTCTCAAGCCTTGCCGATTTTTTTACGTCCCAAGCCTTGCCGATTTTTTTACGTTTCAAGCCTTGCCGATTTTTTTTACCTCTCATGCCTTGCCGATTTGTTCACGTCCCAAGCCTTGCCGATTTTTTTACCTCTCAAGCCTTGCCGATTTGTTCACGTCCCAAGCCTTGTCAATTTTTTTTACCTCTCAAGCCTTGCCGATTTTTTAACGTCCCAAGCCTTGCCGATTTTTCTACGTCCCAAGCCTTACCGATTTTTTTTACCTCCCAAACCTTGCCGATTTTTTGTACGTCCCAAGCCTTGCCGATTTTTCTACGTCCCAAGCCTTGCCGATTTTTGTACGTCCCAAGCCTTACGGATTTGTTTTTACCTCCCAAGCCTTGCCGAATTTTTGTACGTCCCAAGCCTTGCCGATTTTTCTACGTCCCAAGCCTTACCGATTTTTCTACGTCCCAAGCCTTACCGATTTTTTTACGTCTCAAGCCTTGCCGATTTTTTTTTACGTTCCAAGCCTTGCCGATTTTTCTACGTCCCAAGCCTTACCGATTTTTTTTACGTCCCAAGCCTTACCGATTTCTTTACGTCCCAAGCCTTACCGATTTTTTTACATCTCAAGCCTTGCCGATTTTTTCCCTCCCAAGCCTTGCCAATTTTTTTACGTTCCCAAGCCTTGCCGATTTTTTACGTCCCAAGCCTTGCCGATTTAGCCAAGCACCCAATGTTTCCAGAATTATCAACTGAATGAATTTTTCTCTATGCATACTATGGAGGAACGCGTGACCTGTAACTTCATATTTATTATTTTCTTTCTTTACTTTCCATTCAGGGACGAGGAACGATGTTATTAAAAAGTTTTCGGACATTTTACTCTTTTCCTCGATGAAGAAACAGTCTAAAGAGAGAAAGAAAATGGCCATGAAGAAAAGAAAGAAAATGGCCACGAAGAGAAGAGAAAGAAAATGGCCATGAAGAAAAGAAAGATAATGGCCACGAAGAGAAGAGAAAGAAAATGGCCATGAAGAAAAGAGAAAGGAAATGGCCATGAAATAAAAGAAAGAAAATGGCCATGAAGAAAAGAGAGAAAATGGCCATGAAGAAAAGAAAGAAAATGGCCATGAAGAGAAGAGAAAGAAAATGGCCATGAAGAAAAGAAAGAAAATGGCCACGAAGAGAAGAGAAAGAAAATGGCCATGAAGAAAAGAGAAAGGAAATGGCCATGAAATAAAAGAAAGAAAATGGCCATGAAGAAAAAAGAAAGAAAATGGCCATGAAGAAAAGAAAGAAAATGGCCATGAAGAAAAGAGAAAGAAAATGGCCATGAAGAAAAGAAAGAAAATGGCCATGAAAAAAAGAGAAAGAAAATGGCCATGAAGAAACGAGAAAGAAAATGGCCATGAAAAGAAGAGAAAGAAAATGGCCATGAAGAAAAGAAAGAAAATGGCCATGAAGAAAAGAGAAAGAAAATGGCCATGAAGAACGAGAAAGAAAAGGGCCCATGAAGAGAGAAAATGGCCATGAAGAAAAGAAAGAAAATGGCCATGAAGAAAAGAAAAAATGGCCATGAAGAAAAGAAAGAAAATGGCCATGAAGAAAAGAAAACGTAGTGTATGTAATGTATGGTAGACAGCCGTGACATGTCCTGAACGACCTCGACACACACACACACACACACACACACACCACACACACACACACACACAAGGAAAGGTAGGAACTTAACGTGCGTCACACAATCAAACGAGCCTGGAATCTGAGTAACAGCTGTGGTGGGGAACGAGGGAGGGGTGGTTGGGGGGTAGAGGAGGGAGGGGGGGGACCATAACGGGGGGAGAGGAGCATGGTGGAGGTAAGTAAGGTGGGGGCATGGTGATGGGGAGGGGGGGGGGTGAAAGGGGGTTTATGAGGGAAGGCATCGACAAACTGATAAATTTTATTTTATCAATAGGGGATTTGGGAATGTCGTAAGGGGGGGGATGTAGAGGAGGAGGAGGGAGGAGGAGGAAAAGGGGAGGAGGAGGAGGAGGAGGAGGAGGAGGAGGAGGAGGAGGAGGTGTAGAGGGGGAGGGGGGGAGGAGGAGGAGGGGGGAGGAGGAGGAGGGGGGAGGAGGAGGGGGAAAGGGAAATAAAGGTCGCGTATTAGACCCTTTCAAAACCCTTCTTAAAACCTGAAGACTTGGTTTTTTTCCCCGGAATATTTTTTTCAACCTTTCAGTCCCACCCCCCTTTTGCACTCATATACTATTTTTTCACCGATAAAAAGAAAAAAAACAGGAATATATTGTAAAATACTTTCAGTACAACAAAACAAAATTTTTATCTATCATTCTTATTTACTCTTTCTTTTAGTTAGATTATTATCTATCTAATTACCTACCTAATTATTTGTCTTTCTGTTTAATTTCCAGTCGTTTTCAATTTTTTTTTTCCCTTTTTAGTTAAAATGTTTGTCGGGGGGGTGTGTGTCTAAATGTGTACCCACCCCAATTTTTACTATATAGTGGGGTTCACTTGGGGCGTTTTCCCCTTTCACATTGGGTTTGAAGGAAGTATTTTGAGGGTCTTTCCTAACTTTTTTTGTGCCGCTGAATCCAAAAAATCGTAGTTGGGTAAACTCGTTAGGGGTTTTTTTTCGCGAAATTTTTGAAATTTTGGCAATTTGGCAAAAAATTTGGGAAATTACAAATTGCAAAATGAGAACCAGAGGGTGTAAGACCTCTTTTTGGATAAAATTTAAAAGCTTTTTAAAAGGGGGGGGCATAAAATTTATTTAGAAACTCCGGGGTTGGGATTTTTCGCATTACTAAATTTAAAAAGGGAAATTTAGAGAAAAAGTGGAAAAAAAGGGAAAAAAAATAAAAAAGGAAAAATTTTGGGGCCTTTAATTTCACATAAAAAATTCTTTGAAATTTTTTCTGGCTGTTCGGGTTCTCAAAAAGGCCTACCTTTGGGTTTGGGAAAATGGAAATTTTTTTTTTCTCTGACTGTCCCTCTGGTCGTTTTTTAGGGACATAGGGTTAATAAAATTTTCGCAAATAAATGTAAAATTTCATTGGCTAAAAATTTTTAGAAATTACTAAAAACCCTTTAAATAAAAAAAAATTTTAAATTTATTATATCGCACTTTTTCCTTCCCGAATGGGCATCGGTTTTTTTCCTGGAGGGGAGCGGCTTCGACGAGGTGCTCCACAGTGGGGGGGGGACGGACCCCCCACAGTCCGGCAGTTTTTGGGCCCGGGAAAACCACGTCAACCGCGGAATTGGGGCACACATAATCCTCACAAGTGCCCCTCCTAGCTCTAAAGTTTCTCTTCCGGGACAAGGAGAGCGCCAAAGGGAATTCGCCGTCCAGGAGTTGGCAGGGGAAATGGAAGACTGGTTTCCCTTTAAAGAAAGCCCTCGAGATCCTTGCACCCAAGCTGCAGTTTCCTGGGGTCACGGGATCGACGACAGTCCCTTTGGGAGCAAGTTCTCCTTAAACGACGTCAAGAGGGTTTCCCTCCTGTTTTTGAACTAAAACCGGGGCTGTGCGGACAGGGGGGACGGGCGCGGGCCCACCGAAGACGTTGGAGGAGTTCGGCCCTTTTCTTTTTCGCCATGAATCGAAGCTCCTACCCCCGGTTCGCCCCCGGTTTACGGGGGCCCATGATGCAGGACCTCCCCCTAAAGAATCCAAAAAGCGTGGACTACTTGGAAAAACCCTTGGGTCTCCGTAAGTCTTTGGGTTCCCTTTTCCCACGCCCCCCTTGGCTGCCCATCCCTTTGGAAACCGGGGTAAACCGGGAAACTCTGAAAGGTGAGGGTGGGTTTTGAAAGGGATCAGAAAAATCCCTGGGACAAAGGACCAAGTTTTTTTGACCCAAGGGAGAACTCTTGGGGCAATAAAGGGCCCAAACATTTGGGAATTTTTCTGCTACGGCATCAAAGCACCAAAAAGGAAAAAGCCCAGGGGTTTCACGAAGAAGACACACGAGTGACCAAGGGGTTTTGCTGGCCCTTCTTCCCCAAAGCAAAACCCCCCTTCACTCGCGAAAAAAGGCCCAACTCCCCCACCGTCCCCCCGGGAAAGGTTTTGTTCGATAAGATGGTGGACGAAATGACAAAAATCGAGGAGACTGGCAAGGAAGCTCTTTTAAAGTACGAAGGGGGAAGGACGGGAACTGCGCAGCAAAGTCCATGGGAGGTCCTGCATGTCACCCCTAACAAACTTTTTAAAAAACGCGGGGCAAAAAAGCCAAATTTTCAATGGGGGGAAGCGGGTGTTTGTCGGGGGAATCCCAACTTAAACTCGGCGCCTGCTGCTCGCCCTCCAACTGACAGCAGTTGGACCTTCGCCCCATCATTTCCAACTATGAGCTCTCCCTGTTCCCTCTTCCCCTTCTTAAACGACCAAGGCCACCCGGGGTCACGAAAAAAGTGCCCCTCTCGGGGTTTCGGGGAAAAGTTGAACGGGGCGGGTCTCCAGGGCCTCGAAAACCCCCTTTCACCCTTCCCCCGCGTCCCCGGGTTTTCCTCGAGGGGATGCTATCCTTCAGCAGCCCCCCGGGTTTCCGGCTCAGCAAACTTTAAGGGCCTGGGTTTTTGGGTCCCCCCTGCAGAGTGTTTTCCCCAAATGGGGTTTTGGTACGGGAGTTGCACCTTGTCTTTGAAGGTACGACATCGGCGCGCCCTCAAAGACAAGCAGGGAACAGCGAGCCCCAATTTGGGGATACGATATCGACCCTCCAAGCAGCGACGAGGAACAAAACTGGAATGACCATGGCAACATCTTGTCCCCCCAAAAGCCCAAAAAGACTGCTATGACCTCTCTCATTTTCCTCCCCAAAACCGCACCATTCGGGGGGTTACGCGTCGTCGCGCGTGGGCCCCGACAAAAGGGGCCCTGGCAACTTCTGGACCGGGCCCCGGGGCCAAGTTCCTTCCCGAACAAGAGGAAACGGACCCTAAGATGTTTTATTCATCTCTCCAGTCGACCCAAAAATGTGGAGGCAACCCTAGTTTTTCCGGACAAATGCGTTTTTCGTCCTCCTCCTCCGACCCCTTCCCCCAAATAAATCCAACACGTGCCTTTCCCGCTTTGGCAAACGACTTTCAACGTTCAGCTCTCCCCATGAAAATGGGCTCTCACGCGGTGTGATCACGTCCTTTTCCCGGGTCGACTGGTTGCGACACCACTTGCCCCTCTTTAGGAAAGGCCCAAGTTTTTAAACTTTGGGGTGTGGTTTCCCGGCGGCCGACCAGGGAACCCCCGCGCTTTGGGTACCTCCCAACCCCGGCCGCGACCCCAAAAGAGCCTTTGGGCGGCTGTGCCGATTCGTGACAGAATTTACGGATATACTTCCCCTCTGCCGAAAGGGGAGGTGGACGGCACTTCAGAAGAAAAAGGTTTTAAACAGCCCTGGCCCCCCCCGACCCCGTAACGCCACCCCACACATTTTGCGAGCCCGGTACGGCCCCTCGTTTGGGAGGGGCTGTGAAGAAGGAGTTGGGACCCTCGACCCCACCAAGTAAGGGTACGGACCAAAAATGGCGCCATCCCCCTTTCCAAACCCCGCCCCCCGCCCCGCAAAGTATCATGGATGGGATGCATGGGGGATGCAAGACAACGGGTTTGACCCAAACGCTCCCCTGTCAAAAGCCCGCAGACTCCCTTTTTCGGAAACTTTGCGATTGGGTCCCCCGAGAGGGCATCAACGACGAGGAAGATGGGGATGAGGACGTCCCATGGCGTAAAAAACGACTAATATTCGATTTTTTTTTAAATTTTTGGGAAAGCTCGGGTATCCCCAAGTAAGGGATTTTTTTTTTTTTTGGGTTTTAATTGTTATTTTCCCAAAAATTTCGCGGGGGAGGGCCGGTTTCGGTTTTTTGAAAATTTTTTGTTTTGGGTTAAAAACTCGGGTCACTTCGGGCGGAAAAAAAAAGGGTTTCCCCTTCCCTTGGTGAAAAGTATTTTAGGGTCTTATCCCAAGCATTTTTTTAGTTGAAATTTCCCTGTTCTACGCATAAATTTTACCCCCCCTTGCCAAAAAATTCCCTTAATTAAATGTGGCCTTAAAAACAATTTTTGTTAAATTTTTCTTTTTTTTCTAATTAAAATTAGTTTTTAATTATTTAAAACTCGGCTTTAAAAGGGCCCAAAAATTAAAATTTCCTTTTTTTTTTTTCCCCAAAAATTTTTTTCCCCTTACTCCTTTAAATTTTCCCTTATAGATCCGTAATCCGAAAAAGAAACAAACCCGGAATACCAATAACATTTTTTGCATCTTAAAAAAGCTTCAATTTGAGTTTCCCAAAAAGAGGGGCTTACGACCCTCTGGTTCTCATTCTGCCCAAATTTTTAATTGCCAATTTTTTTGCCCAAAATTGGGCCCAAATTTTCAAAAATTTCGCGAAAAATTACCGTAACGGGGGTGACCCAAAATACGATTTTCGGGGGGTTCGCGGGACAAAATGTTAGGATAAAACCCTCAAAATCCTTTTCCCTTTCCCCCAAAGGGGAAAACGAAAGCCCTTTTTTCCCCCCTAAAGGGCCCGACTTAAAACCCGTGGTTGGGGGCTGGGGATTTCCTTTTCTGTGTGGGTGGGTGGGGGGTGGGTGGGGGGGTGGGGGTGTGTGTTGGTGTGGTGGTGTGTGTGTGTGTGGTTTTGTGGTGTGTGTGTGTGTTTTGTGTGTTTTGGGGTGTGTGTGTGTGTGTGTGTGTGTTTGTGTGTATTCTCCCTCACATACTACATATGTGTGTGTTTTGTTGGGGTGTGTGTTTTGTGTTGGGGTTTTGTGTGTGTGGGGTGTGTGTGTGTGTGTGTGTGTGTGTGGGGGTTTTGTGTGTGTGTGTGGTGTGTGTGTGTGTGTGTGTGTGTGTGTATTCTTTATCCAAAACCCTGTAAACTTTTAAAGGGCACATCAAAGGGCATCTTATCAAATAACAAAAAATTCCGTTCATATAAATCTTACTGTATTTTACGTAATGTTTCTTTCTCCCGCACATTTAAAAAAAGCAACTTAATCATCCTGTCTGCCTGTCATTGTTCAGAATATCACCAGTATTATCAGATATACATAATAAGAACTAAAAGAAACACACGGAGTATCAACAACAAAGGTATATAGAAAATAATCCCATCCAATATTCCGATAGCTTAATTATCTCGACGCTGAATCTATAAATTTTTCGATGAATTTCACATTTTCCGCTTTGGTATTCATGTTGTTTCCGATGAGTGATAGATTCCGTAACGCATGCACGGCGCCGCACCACCCAGTTACAACATTGAACAACAAAGTTACAACATTATTATACACAGCTACAAAATATTTCAGGTAATATTTTAGGTTTCGGAATTATAAGCTCCGTAAAAACTGTGCGGGTCATTTCCCTCTGGCGGGAGTATAATCTGTGCATCCTATAAAGAAAGAAAGAGAGAAAGAGAAATAAAGAGAGAAAAAGAAAGAAAGAAAGATATAAAAAAAATAAAGAAAAATAAAGAATAAGTGTAAGAGAGAAAAATTGAAAGAAAGAAAGAAAGAGATTAAGAGAAAGAAAGACAGAATCAGAAAGAAAGATAGAAAGGAAGAGAAAAAGAGTGAGAAAGAAATAAAGAAATAAAGAAAGAGAGTAAGAGAGAGAAAGACAATAAGAGAGAGAGAGAGAAAGAAAGAAAGAGTGTGTTGTGCCTGAGCTACACCTTGCACACACCCAAACTTTGTAACCTTTGCATTCCTTTGTAACCCGTACCCATACCTTACCATCCTCACGTCCTACAAGCCTCCACTTCCCTAAACAAGTCCCTTCCCTCCCTTCCCTTCCCTTCTCTAAACAAGTCGACAAACACCTCAAGTTATGTGGGAAAAAATTGCTCATCATCAGCATAATCCACGAGTTTTCGTCTCCGTAATCTGCCTAAATTTGACATCATTATCCCTTCCCTTCCCTTCACTACATTCCCTTTCCCTTCCCTTTTCTTCTCTTCCCTTCGCTTCCCTTCCCTTTTCCTTCCCTTCTCTTCTCTTCCCTTCCCTTCTCTTCTCTTCCCTTCCCTTCTCTTCCCTTCCCTTCCCTTCGCTTCTCTTCCCTTCCTTTCATTTCCTTTCCTTTCCTTTCCTTCCCTTCCCTTCCCTTCCCTTCCCTTACCTACATTCCCCTTCCCTTTCCTTTCCTTTCCTTCCCTTCCCTTCCCTTCCCTTCTCTTCCCTTCCCTACATTCCCCTTCCCTTCCCTTCCTTCCGTTCCCTTCCCTACATTCCCCTTCCCTTCCCTTCCCTTCCCTTTTCTTCTCTTCCGTTCCCTTCCCTTCTCTTTCTTTCCCTTCCCTTCGCTCGCTTCCCTTCCCTTCGCTTCTCTTCCCTACATTCCCCTGCCATTCGCTTCCCTTCCCTTCGCTTCCTTCCCTTCGCTCGCTTCCCTTCCCTTACTTCCCCTTCCCTACCCCTCCCTTCCCTTCCCTTCCCTCCCTCCCCTTCAGTAAACCCTTGACGTCGATCTGAAGCAAAAGTTTACATTGTCTTAACTGGTAAATATCAATCACACAAAACAACTCACGCCATTAATTCCTTATCGAGTATGTCCAGGGCGAGTAATTGGTAAACGAGTAAGACTAGTTAGTAAGAGACACAAGGGAGCGGCTGGTGTTCTTTGTTATTTCCATCCGCACATCCGCATCAGAGTGTTTTCATAGTCCCTTTCGATGAGTCAATTAGAGGTCTTAACGAGCA
>JACEEZ010017205.1:662500-670000 GCA_016584305.1 Chionoecetes opilio
AGCGGTAAGACTTTTCCTACCCTCCTTATTAAATCCCTTTATCCATTAAAAACTTCTATCAGATGCCCACTCTGCGTCTCTCGGAGGCTGTAATTTTAATAACTTCAATCTTCTCTCATAACTAAAGTTACGCTCCCTTGTATCATTTTGGTCATCCTTCTCTGCACTTTTTCTAACACACTTATCCATCCTGTAATATGGAGACAAATAAACTATAGTCAATGAGCTGAAAGCCATAATTTAAGAAAAATTCCGCATTCTAACTTTTAACTTGGTAATGATAACAAACTCATTAACACTGGTTCCAAATAAATGGTAAATGATTGGATGGCTCAGTAGGTATAGTGCACATTGCAGATGCTTTTTACGAGTCTATTAAATTCATGGATGGGATGAAGGTGGATGTAGTATGTTAAGTAACAGGGAATTTCTACTCTCGTATGCTCGTGCCTTTTCATGTTCCTTCCTTTGTCTAGTCCTATGTTCTTATTTAGTCACATACGACGTTCGCAAGCCGCGGTCCTCCCACTGTCCTGCGTGTGTACGGGACTGCGCGGATACAAACGCACCCACACCATTTTGCAGTCAAAAATATTTTGAATCGTTTTTAATTAATGCCTTTAACTCCCTTGTCATCCATCCATTATATTTGGAACCCCATGAATTTCTTCCCTCAGATTGCGTTACTAGTAAGCTCACCGTTCATACTCAACCTGAAGGCACACACTCAGTCTATACCACGACCGGAAACTTAACAGCGGCGGAAACATGAGGGACGTACCTTTGCGCAGGTGGTTAGACCTTTGCGGTGTCGACTGCGCTGGTGCCCGCCGGACCTCCCTCCACGCGCCTCAGGGGTCACAGCGGGGCTAGGGCTAAGTCACCAGTGGCGCCCCTTAGGTTACGCCCCTTAGAGGTCCCTTATAGGCCCTTGACGGGAGCCAGGGCACCACACACCCCTGCCCTACCACAGTTCTATGGTCCTCTATATGTATGTGGGAGAGCGGCAACGAAGGGCGTCTCACTATACACTGCAGCCCTGCCAAGAAAGAGAGAAATAATTATAGCGTTATTTTAAAGATTTTTTTTTTTACATATGTATAGATGTGTTTGCGTTTGTGTGTGTGTGTGTGTGTGTGTGTGTGTGTATTCATCTAGTTGTATTCATCTAGTTGTATTTTGCAGGGCCAGAGCAATGCTCGTGTGGCCCCGTCTCCATATCAACATTTTTATCATTCATCCTTAGTGCTTTGTGTTGGCCGAAGCCAGCACCCCGGAAGCAGGTCACAACCCCGGCTAACACCCGGTACCCATTCACTGCTGGTATGACAGGGCTCGGGTTTTTAAGGAAACAACCCATCTGTTTCCGCTCCGCCCGGGGATCGAACCCGGACTTCTCGGTTGTGAACTGAGCGTGCTTCCTCTACACCACGAGGTGTAGTGTGTGTGTGTGTGTGTGTGTTGTGGTTGTGTGTGTGTGTGTGTGTGTGTGTGTGTGTGGTGTGTGGTGTGTGCGTGTGTGGTGGGTGGTGTGGTGGGTGGTGGGTGGTTGTGGGCTTGGGTGTGTGGTGTGTGTGTGTGTGGTGTGTGGTGTGTGTGTGTGTGTGTGTGTGTGTGTGTGTGTGTGTGTGTGTGTGTGTGTGTGTGTGTGTGTGCTTGTGTGTGTTGTGTGTGTGTGTGTGTGTGTGTGTGTGTGTGGTGTGTGTGTGTGTGTGTGTGTGTGTGTGTGTGTGTGTGTGTGTGTGGTGTGTGTGTGTTGTGTGTGGTGTGTGTGTGTGTGGTGTGTTGTGTGTGTGTGTGTGTGTGTGTGTGTGTGTGGTGTGTGTGTGTGTGTGTGTGTGTGTGTGTGTGTGTTGGTGTTGTGTGTGTGTGTGTGTGTGTGTGTGTGTGTGTGTGGTTGGTGTGTGTGTGTGTTGTGTGTGTGTGTGTGTGTGGTGTGTGTTGTGTGTGTGTGTGTGTGTGTTGTGGTGTGTGTGTGTGTGTGTGTTGTGTGTGTGTGTGTGTGGTGTGGGGTGTGTGTGTGTGTGGGGTGTGTGTGTGTGTTGTGTTTGTGTTGTGTGTGTGTGTGTGTGTGTGTGTTGTGTGTGTGTGTGTGTGTGTGTGTGTGTGTGTGTGTGTGTGTGTGTGTGGTGTGTGTGTGTGTGTGTGTGTGTGTGTGTGTTGTTGTGTGTGTGTGTGTGGTGTGTGGTGTGTGTGTGTGTTGTGATGTGTGTGTGTGTGTGGTGTGGTGTGGTGTGTGTGTGTGTGTGTGTGTGTGTGTGTGTGTGTGGTGTTGTGTGTGTGTGTGTGTGTGGTGTGTGTTTTGTGTGTGTGTGTGTGTGTGTGTGTGTGTGTGTGTGTGTGTGTTGTGTGTGTGTGTGTGTGTGTGTGTGTGTGTGTGGTGTGTGTGTGTGTGTGTGTGTGTGTGTGTGTGTGTGTGGGTGTGAGAGAGATAGTAGCAAGGACTGTAGGTTTTAGGATAAAGTTTTTTCTGTTTCTTGAATCAAATAGATGACCATGAGACACGAACATTGCAAAAATTAAATAAATATGTAACGTAGGCTGACCAAGCGTATTTCTATTACATCTATTTAAAGATTATACAAATACTGAATGTTCAAATAGCTAGAACGTAACCCTGGAGGCATTCACATAGACTTATACAACATAGTGTTCAGCATGCTAGGATGAGACAAAACATAACATACAAAATAACAAAACATAAATAAAAAAATAAAATAAAAAATAACAAACAATAACAAAATAACAAAACATAAATAAAAAAACAAAACACAATTAACAAACAATATCAAAATAAAAAAATATAAATAAAAAAACAAAACAAAACAAAACAAAACATACAAAATAACAAAACATAAATAAAAAAACAACAACAACTAACAAACAATAACACAATAAAAAACAAAAACATCCTGACTTAGCAAACAAAATGTAGCTAAGAAAACTGAATTACGAACAAGAAAAAGAAAAGAAAAATACACTGTTGAAGGAAAGTCTGACAGCAAGCGGACAGTGAGATTCCCCAAATGGACACAGCAAGACATGAAAATGGAAAGAATGAGTGAATTGGATCAGGAAATTTGTCGAGGCGGATTTGAGAATGTGAGCAGCGGACAAAAGCGGATGCAGAGGACGTCGAGAAGCTTTTGTCTTGGCGTGCAGTGACAAGGATGAAGAAAGTGCTCTCTCTCTCTCTCTCTCTCTCTCTCTCTCTCTCTCTCTCTCTCTCTCTCTCTCTCTCTCTCTCTCTCTCTCTCTCTCTCTCTCTCTCTCTCTCTCTCTCTCAACTTATTTGGGGTTACTTATTTAGAGAGAAAATCTATTGCACGATCAAATGTTCACATGCCCAGGAATACATAGGAATACACAGGAATGCATAGGAAAAACAGATACGAGGAGACCTATTGGTCTATATGACTTATAACGAGGGTATCTGCTGAATTACATACTACTGCACTAACTATCAAACTACATGTAAGAGAACAGTTGGAAAAGGATACCATGCCCCTAAAGAAGATAGGTACATAGAAGTAAAGGAGGAGGAGGAGGAGGAGGAGGAGGAGAAAGGAGAAGGAGGAAGAGGAGCAGGATAACATATGGGAGAGGTATCAATGAAGTATCAGCCGGAAGGGAAGCACAACTCCAGAGGCACACCAGGCAATATCGACCGCCGGTGCTGCAATAACATAGTCTCTACCCGAACAGTAAAGCCAACGTCCCCTTCATTGCGTCCCAGTGGTCAGGGCAAACATCAACTCGCCCCTCCACGATTATTACACATTCATAGGTTTGCACGGCTTGGACAGACCATGTAAAGCTAGCGTTGCATCAATGAACAACACAGTACGTATGACATAAATCTGTTTTATTTGCATTAGTACTTATAATTTCATTTACTCATGTCTGTATATTATGTTTTTCTTTCTCTTTACTGTATGCCTTCGGGTGAAATAACATTATTATTATTATTATTATTATTATTATTATTATTATTATTATTATTATTATTATTATTATTATTATAAATGTACTCGTGTATTTTGTTCGCGGGTTTTTTGTAGCGTTTTTTTTGTCCTTGGTCAGTTCTTTTAGATGTTAAAAAAAAATGGCTGTGCGGTGTTGTTTTAATTTTAGTTTCGATGGTGGTGGTGGTGGTGGTGGTGGTGGTGGTGGTGGTGGTGGTGGTGGTGGTGGTGGTGGTGGTGGTGGTGGTGGTGGTGGTGGTGGTGGTGGTGGTCAATGAACGCTGATACCTGAGAAGTTCTAAACACCTATATACCAACAACACCTATACATACCACCTTTAACACCTATACATACACCTATATCACCTTTGGAGTTATGGTAAAGGTAGTGGAAGGAGGATCTGTTCGTGAATTAACAGAGGGATCAGCTTGAGGGCTTGAGAAATCTCCGAAATCATAGAAAATGGCGCACATTACGCATAAAAAAAGGAAAAAATAAAGAAAATTGGGAAAAAAGAAAAAATGGAAAAAAGGAAAAAAGTAAAAATAAGAAAATAAAGAAAAAATAGGAAAATAAGAAGAAAAAAGGAAAAATAAGGAAAAAAGGATGAAGGAGAGACAGGATCCTCGCTCTGTCCTTCCTTTGTACTTGCTATGAGGACGCCGGTGAGAGGACCTAATGAAGGAAGGAAGGAGTGGAGGAAGGAAGGGTGAATCAAGTGAGCGGTGGTGCTTATTAATGGGAAGGACAGTGACTCGTGAGGGTGAAGGAGAAATGTGATAGTGATATAAAGGGGCAGTAACGGTAGTGATGGTGACAGATAGTGAAGAGTGACTCCGTGTTCTCTGTAGTCAATGATGAAGAACTAACATTTCCCCGCGTCCATTTTTGCTTGCTAGTGGAGAAGGTGGAGGGGTGGAGGGAGGGAAGGGATGAGGAAGAGTGGTGAGGAAGCGGTCGGTATAGGAAATCTGCGGACTTTAAAGCTCAGTTAAGTCATGTGGAAGCGACCATTTCGAGAGAGAGAGAGAGAGAGAGAGAGAGAGAGAGAGAGAGAGAGAGAGAGAGAGAGAGAGAGAGAGAGAGAGAGCGAGAGCGAGAGCGAGAGCGAGAGAGAGAGAGAGAGAGAGAGAGAGAGAGAGAGAGAGTGTGTGAGAATGTGAGTGAGTGTGTGTGAGATAGAATGAGAGAGAGAGAGAGAGAGAGAGAGAGAGAGAGAGAGAGAGAGAGAGAGAGAGAGAGAGAGAGAGAGAGAGAGAGAGAGAGAGAGAGAGAAAGTAAGAGACCTTGACCCGTAGCTTCACCTTTCTTCGTTGCCTCGCCGCGCAAGGACACCATTATCAATAAAACAACATCTATTTCTGGCGGACTGACTGAACATTCTTGATACGCATTTTGCCGCCAGAATGAAGAGGAGGTTGATTTTTGTCTCACTGTATCACTTAAGGAAGAATGATAATTACAACTAGTCCTTTCTCTGCAGCTTGTCTTTCCCTGCCCTGTGGCCATGCCTTCTGCCAACCCTATACTCAACACAAATCAAAGCAAATGAGCATAAAAATAAAGCATACAGATGAAATGAGCATAAAAATAAAGCATACAGATGAAATGAGCATAAAAATAAAGCATACAGATGAAATGAGCATACAGAGAAATGCATAAATTCCACGAGCTATCTCCAGAGGCTGTATTTTCGATGCTATTTGCTTTTTACTTTGCTTTTTCCTCGCTTTTTTTTGCGATTCCCTTACCAGTAAAAGCATACATCTTTTACAACTTAATGCTAAACCTACACTCTTGGCAAAATTTAATATCCTAAGACATGCATAAATCCCTCAAACTATCTCCAGAGGGTCTATTTGCGATGATATTTACTCTTGTATTTACGACGGTGGTAAGTTTTAACCCCTTTCCCTTACCAGCATAACCATAAATCTCTTACAACTTAAGATTACGACCATGACTGAAACTCTACAAAATGTGAGAAAAGTTACTTGCCAGAGCTTTACTTAAATACGTAACACTGGGATGATAAGAACATTTATGAACTTAAGTAACCAATGTATTCACGCTGTGCACTCTCTCTCTCCTCTCTCTCTCTCTCTCTCTCTCTCTCTCTCTCTCTCTCTCTCTCTCTCTCTCTCTCTCTCTCTCTCTCTCTCTCCCCACAAAAGCAACAAGTGGGTCATGTGATCGCCGTGCTGTGTAAATCAAATTAGTGTCACGAGCAACAACTGGGGTCAAGAGCCAAGAGGGAGTAATTAGCAGCCTTCCCTTGGACTCTTCCTTCTAACAACCCACCGAACACCCTCCTGGCGCCGCGGAGGTCCTTAGTAAGACCCTCAATCCCACCCCCTTCATCGCCTACAGGCAGGTCTTCTATTATTTTGTTTAAACATTTAGCACAATAATAAAAAGCCAATGTAATAATGTAACAAAAAGCCAAAGAAAGTACATGTAGGATACTTCAATACATTGTACTCCAATACATGCAAGTCAAACAAAACATTTACTTTTCTCTCATAATATTCTCAAGATTTATCATTAATATTTAGCACATGAATAGGAATGTATATGTGGGATACTTCAATACATTTTACTCCATACATGCAAGTCAAACTAAAATAATTCCTTTTTATTCATAATACGTAGGTACTCTTAAGATTTAACATCATTAAATTTGTGTACATGATATATATAGTAGTGTACGCGCGAGTGTTCTTCCAATGCAGCAAAGACTTGTAATGTTCAAACGGGATCGATTTTCTCCCATTTTTTATTTTTCATTGAAATTAAACTGTTTCAGGAAGGTTTTAACACCACTTAAATTACTCGAAACGGAACTACGCTTATTGTGTAGTAATATCCCCCTGGAGATGAATGGTTTGATTGGAGGGGAATGATAAAGGCGTAAAGGTAAAGGTAAAGACAAAAAAGGTGAAGGTAAAGACAAAAAGGTGAAGGTAAAGACAAAAAAGGTGAAGGTAAAGACAAAAAAGGTGAAGGTAAAGACAAAAAAGGTGAAGGTAAAGACAAAAAAGGTGAAGGTAAAGACAAAAAAGGTGAAGGTAAAGACAAAAAAGGTGAAGGTAAAGACAAAAAAAGGTGAAGGTAAAGACAAAAAAGGTAAAGTAAAGGTGTAAATATGTATTAACGAAAAAATAAGACTTGCCAGATATAACTTAAAAGGTAAGTTATTATTATCATTATTATTATCAGTTTAGGAGAGAATATAGTGGCCTTCGAGTGACGTTCATAATTTTCCCTTTAACGTAATGAAGACCTCGATTAATACAGAGCGATGGCGAGTCCCTGGCAACACGACGCTCCGAGACACATTTCTACGCTATACTAAATTTTATGAGCTACGTCAGTTTTTTACGTCAATAAACGTGACTGACAAAAACATCCTGCCATCAGTAGCTATCACTTTTTATATTTTTTTTATAGTGTTTCAGTCTTTTGATATGAGAAACCCAAAAACCAAATAGCAACAGAACCAAAAAATGGTAACCAAGACAGTGGGACTTGAAG
>JACEEZ010017205.1:675000-697500 GCA_016584305.1 Chionoecetes opilio
TAAATATAATTTAAAAAAAACTATGTTCGTCTTAATATCAGCACATCCTTCAAGTCTTTCTGCGAGATCATTCTAGTCTTTTCTCGCAATAAATATTCTTCTTAGTCTTATTTTAGTAATCTTATCTTATTGTTTCGTACAGTGAACGATATTTTATTTATTTTCGTACGATCAGAAGGAAAAGGCTACACTATTTTCTATTTATTTTTACTTGTGATCTAAAAAATATCATACAATAGTACATAGGTAATCCAACAAAGAAACACACACA
The DNA here is from genome assembly GCA_016584305.1 of Chionoecetes opilio. Taxonomy (NCBI): domain Eukaryota; kingdom Metazoa; phylum Arthropoda; class Malacostraca; order Decapoda; family Majidae; genus Chionoecetes; species Chionoecetes opilio. Next base: position 675,272 of record JACEEZ010017205.1, read on the forward strand.
CAAAAACACACTTTAGGGGGAGGGTTACTTCGTAGTGTAGGGGAAGCACGCTCGGTTCACAACCGAGAAGTCCCGGGTTCGATCCCCGGGCGGAGCGGAAACAGATGGGCTGTTTCCTTAAAACTCGAGCCCCTGTCCACCCAGCAGTGAATGGGTACCGGGTGTTAGCCGGGGTTTGTGACCTGTTCTCCGGGGTGCTGGCTTCGGCCAAAACTAAGCACTAAGGATGAATGCTAAACATGTTGATATGGAGACGGGGCCATACGAGCGTTGCTCTGGCCCTGTAAAATACAACTAGATGAATACAACTAGATGAATACACACACACTTGGGGAACTCCGTAGTGTAAGGGATAGCACGCTCGGCTCACAAACGAGAAGTCCCGGGTTCGATCCCCGGGCGGAGCGAAGACAGACTGGCGGTCTTCTTAACCCGTAAAGCGCGGCTATGCCCATTTGGTCACTCACTTAAGAAAACGCGAGTATGTCCAATTGGGCGGCCGCCAAATTAAAAAAGGTGGGCAAATTTTTCGGCCGGTGAAATCTGGCAACTCTACTTTACCAGAGAATGACCTAGGGGTCACACATAGGCTCAATGACCCAGTGACCAGCATGGAAGGTGAAGGTGCTGACAGGTCTCTCCCTATCGCGGGCAGAGAGATTAGAGAGGAAGACCCTTGCGGCCTGTTTTCTGTGAACGAGCTGGACCATGGATTCCATAAACCTCAACGCTCTTCATCTTGCAAGTACAATCATAGAATAACCACAAGACTTTAGCAAAAACAAATATTTTTAGCGGTTGCACAAATATATGGCGAATACATTAATACACTTTCAAGTTTGTTTAGCGACTATAAAAATGCTGGCAAAAGTCCCGCGTACACAGAGATATTGTCAGACAGGTATCCGCAGTTTACGGGTTAAAACCCGAGCCCCTGTCCACCCAGCAGTGAATGGGTACCGGGTGTTAGCCGGGGGTTTGTGACCCCCCTCCCGGGGTGGTGGCTTCGGCCAACACTAAGCACTAAGGATGAATGATAAAATAAATGTTGATATGGAGACGGGGCCATACGAGCGTTGCTCAGGCCCTGTAAAATACAACTAGATGAATACAACTAGATGAATACACACACACACACACACACACACAAAAAAAACGGAAGTTGAAAATGAAGTTACGAAGACGATGTTATTATGTGAACTGGAAATGATTCGCAACAAATTATTAATGAAAAAAGAAAAAAAAAGAGGAAAAAGAGTGAAAAAAAGATACAGATACAATAAATAAAACACCAGAATATATTGAGAAAGAAGGAGGAAGGAAAATTTGATCAGGTGAAGTGAGAGAGAGAGAGAGAGAGAGAGAGAGAGAGAGAGAGAGAGGAGAGAGAGAGAGAGAGAGAGAGAGAGAGAGAGAGAGAGAGAGAGAGAGAGAGAGAGAGAGATTAATTCTTCACTGTTTTTAGAATGACGGTTGTCCATTAGTATCGGTAAGTAACCTTGACTCTTTCTGGTGTACCAGCTGAACTCACTTTCTGGTTGGGAAAACAGTGAGTGAGATTGTGCCATTCTTCTTGATTGCAACGTGATCCTTAGTGCTTGCTCGTTATTTGGGATTACTGCGTGCATTGCCTAAGAGAGAGAGAGAGAGAGAGAGAGAGAGAGAGAGAGAGAGAGAGAAGAGAGAGAGAGAGAGAGAGAGAGAGAGAGAGAGAGAGAGAGAGAGAAGAGAGAGAGGAGAGAGAGAGAGAGGAGAGAGAGAGAGAGAGAGAGAGAGAGAGAGAGAGAGACCAACAAATACAAACAGGCATACATATAAACAGAGAGACAGAGACAGACAGACCAACACACACACACACACACACACTATATATATATATATATATATATATTATATATATATATATATATATATAATATATTATATATATAATATATATATATATATATATAACACACACACACACACAAAACACACACCCCAACACACACACACACACACACACACACCACACACACACACACACACAAGCATTCCAGGACTGCAATAACTGAGAATGAGTGTCAGAATATGAGGTGTTGCTACGTGGAATGGGGTGAGGAGTGAGTGTGTAGGTGGATGAGTGGAATGGGAAGGAGTGGAGTGAGTGTGTAGGTGGATTAGTGGAATGGGAAGGAGTGGAGTGAGTGTGTAGGTGGATGTGTGGAGGTGGAGTAACGTGGTGGTGTGAATGATAGTGTGGTAGTGGCTGGGTGGATCGTGGACTATAGGTGTTGTGGTATAGTGTTGCTTTATTGTGGTGGTGTGTGGTGCATGGTGTGGTGTATAATAATAACAATAATATTAATAATAATAATAATAATAATAATAATAATAATAATAATAGTAATAAAAAAAATAACAATAATAATAATAACAATAATAATAATAATAATAATAATAATAATAACAATAATAACAATAATAATAATAATAATAACAATAATAATAATAATAATAACAATAATAATAATAATAATAATAATAACAATAATAATAATAATAATAATAATAACAATAATAATAATAATAATAATAATAATAATAATAACAATAATAACAATAATAATAATAATAACAATAATAATAATAACAATAATAATAATAATAATAATAATAATAATAATTTCATTTTCACCCGAAAGCATACAGGATAAAAAAAGAAAACAACAATAAAATAAACAGACATTAGGAAATAAACTTAAGTACTACTAAAGCACATAAAAAATATAATATAATATAATATAATGGTGGTGTGTGGTGTGTGGCGGTATGGAACAGGAGTATTACGTAACTGTGGTGTTGTGGTGTTGGTGTCAGCATATTTGTTACGCGTGGAAGCCTGCTAAGTTGTTAACCTCCTACTCCTCCTCCTCCTCCACTCTCTATACACTCACCATATACTTATCACACCACATTTCCCTCCACCTCACACCATCTACTTACCCCACCCCACACACACAACACACACACACACACACACACACACACACACACACACACACACACACACACACACACACACACACACACACACACAACACATCGCATCATACCACACCTCTCACAAACAAAGATGAAAGAAAATGATGCGACGGATACTGAATTACGTATTTAGTGACGAACGTGGTAAAGCAGAAACTGATAATAACAATAATGATGAAAGCGATAAACAGAACAAACGAACGCACAATAAGACCCTGTGATATTCCCTGTGACTCTCTCTCTCTCTCTCTCTCTCTCCTCCTCCCTCCTCTCTCTTCTCTCTCTTCTTCTCTCTCCTCTCTCTCTCTCTCTCTCTCTCAGGGTAAAAAAATCTAATCTTTCCCCTTTTTCCCCCCCGGGTTTTAATTCCCCGGTTTAAAAAAATTTTGGAAAAAAATTTGTACATTTGGAATTTTTGAAAAAAAAAAAAAAAAAGAAAAAAAGGGGGAAGAAGGGGGAAAAAAAGGAAAGGGGAAAAAAAACCCCCCTTTTTCCCCGCACTAACCTTGACCCAAAATAAAAAAAGTTCCCTGCCTTCCCCCAATTTTTTTCCCCCCCCCTTTTCCCCTTTTCTTCCCTTTTGTTTTTTCCCCTTCCCTTCCCCACCCCTTCCCTTCCCCTCTTTTTTCCCCTTTTCCCCATCTCTTCCCCTTCCCCCCTTCCCTTCTCTTCCCTTCCCCCCTTCCCTTTCTTTTTCCCTTCCCCCCTTTTCCCCATCTTTTCCCCTTTTCCCCCCCCTTCCCTTCTTTTCCCCCTTCCCCCCTTTCCCCCAATCTCTTCCCTTTTCCTCCCTTCCCACCCTCCCCCTTTTCCCCCCTTCCCCATCTTTTCCCTTCCCCCTTTTCCCATCTTTTTCCCTTCCCCCCTTTTCCATCTCTTCCCTTTTTTCCCCCTTCCCATCTTTTTCCCTTCCCCCCTTTTCCCATCTCTTACCTCTCCCCTTCCCTTCCCTCCCCCCACGTTGTAACTTTTTCCCTTTTCCTTTCCCCCCTACTAACCCCCCTTCCGAAAACCCCTTTCCCTTTTCCCTTTCCCCCTTTTTTTCTTTACTTTTTTCAATGTTCCTTTCTCTACTGGCCCTGCAGACAAAACAAAACACACACACACACACAAAAAACCCCACACAAACACACACAAACAAAACACACACACACAACACACACAAACACAACCGCACACACACACACACCACACACAATACCCTCCCCCCTTTTCCATTTAAAACCCAATTTTTTTTTTTCCCTTAAAAATTTCCCCCCCGTCTTTTTTTTTTTTCCCTTTTTTTTTTCCCTTAAAAATTGACCTTCCCCCTGGCCCTTTGGTAAAAAGGGGGCCCGGGGAAGGCCCGGGTTTTTCCCCTTTTAGCCCTTAAAGAACAATTAGGACGGGAGGGGGGGAAAGAGAGGGGGATGGGGGAGAGAGAGAGAGAGAGAGAGGAGTAGGGGGGAAGGGGGGGGGAGAGAGGGGGAGAGGGGGAGAGAGGAAAGAGAAAAGAGGGAGAGGAGGAAGGAAGAGGGGAGGGGAAAAGAGAGAAGAGAGAGAAAAGGAAAACATCTTCAGTTTTATAACATGTATTCCCTTTAATTTTCACCATCCCCCAAACCCAACGGTGACCTTTTTGTAACTAAAGTCAAAAAGCTGTTTAAACCCAATAATAAATAAAAGAGAGAGAGAAAAACCGGAGAGAGAAGGAAGAAGAGGAAAAGAGGGGGAAAAGAGAAAAGAGGAAGGAAAAATAGGAGGGGAAAGAGAGAGAGAGAGAGAGAGAGAGAGAAAAAAGGGGGTAAAGTCTGCTTTGGGGATTGCTAACCCCTCTTAAGAAAATTTTCGCTTCTTTGCTTTTCCTTTTTCCGGGTTTGAAATTTTTGTGGGAAATTTTTTTAAGGGCCCTCAGTTTTTTTATGCCCTTTTAAACACCTCCTTCCACTCCTTTTTGGTTTTTAGTGTGGGGGGGGTGTGTTTTTGGGGGTTTTGTGTTTTGTTGTGTGGGTGTGTGTGTTTTTGTGTGTGTGTGTTTTTTGTGTGGTGTGTGTGTGTTTTTTGTTTTTGTGTGTTTTGTGTGTGTGGTGTTGTGGGGGTGTGTGTGGTTTGGGGTGTTGGTGGGTGTGTGTGTGTGTGGGGGGTGTGTGTTTTTGTGGTGTGTGGGGGTTGTGGGGTGTGGTGGGTGTGGGGTGTGGGGGTGTGTGTGTGTGTGTTTGGGTGTTTTGTTTGTGTGTGTGGGGTGTGTGTGTGTGTGTTTGGTGGTGGTGTGTGTTGTGTGTGTGTGTGTTTGTGTGTTTTTTGTGTGTGTTTTTTTTGGGGTGTGTGGGGGTTTGTGTGGTGTGTGTGTGTTGTGGGGGTGGTGTGTGTGTTTGTGTGTTGTGTGGGGTGTGTGGTGGTGTGTGGGTTTTTGGGGTGTGTGTGTGTGTGGTGTGTGGTGGGTGTGTGTGTGTGTGTTTTGTTGGTGTGTGTTTGTGTGTGTGTTTTTGTGTTTTTGTGTGTGTGTGTGTGTGTGTGGGGGGTGTTGTGTGTGTTTTGTTTTGGGGTGTGGGGGGTGTGTGGTGTGTGTGTGTGTGTGTGTGGGGTTGGGTTTGTGTGTGTGTGTGTGTGTGTGGTGTGTGTTGTTTTGGGGGTTTTTTTGTGTGTTGTGTTTTTTGGTGTGTGGGGGGGGTTTTGTTGTTTGTTGTGTTTTGTTTTTGTGTGGTTTTGTGTTTTGTGTGGGGTTGTGTGTGTGTGTGTGTTTTGTGTGTGTGGTGTTGTGTGTTTTGTGGTGTGGGTGTGTGGGGGTGTTTTGGGGGTGTGTGTGTGGGGGTGTGGTGTGTTTTGTGTTTTGTGGGGTGTGGGTGGGGGTGTGTTGGGTGGGTGGTTTTGTGTGTGTGTGGTGGGGGTGTGTTTTTTGTGTGTTTTGTGGTGTGTGTTTTTGGGGTGGGTGTGGTGTGTGGGGGTGTGTGTGTTTGGGGTTTTGTGTGTTTTGTGTGGGGGGTGTGTGTGTGTGTGTTGTGTGTGGGGGTGTGTGTTTGTGTGTGGGTGTGTGTTTTGGGTTTTTTGTGTGTGTTTTTGGAAATAGAATGAATAGAAAAAGAATAAAATTTAGAATAGAATAGAATTTATTATTGTTTCAATTTTAATTAAATAAAGTAGGAAAGCCCCCAGCTCCTTTAAGATCCCAATACTTTTTGGCAAAACTTTTTAAAACGATCCCAAATTTAAATAAGTTTTGCATCCCTGCCCCCAACAGAAAAAGAAACTAGGGAAAACCTAAAATTTTTTTTTTAGGGAACCCCAAATTGTCAAATTTCCAAAACTAAGTGACACATAAAAAAAAAATATAAATAAAGAAAACTAAAAATCAGATATACTTTTTAGTTTTTTCTAAACATGCTCAAAATTGATCTGTGAAAAAGGGAACAAGTTCTTAAAAAAACTTTCCCCCCCACACGGGTTTACTTTGTTTTAACGCAACTACTTAAAAGGGCTTTGGGCCCTTTAATTGGTAGTTTTTTTCGGGGATATACAAAATCCCGCGGGCCTTAAAATTTTTCCTTTCGTTATTTAAAATTCGAATAGGCCCTAAAATTCTCTCCTACAACTTAGAATAAAACTTCCCTAAAAAGGGACGATCTTCCTGTTTCACCTTTTGGTATCTCCAACTTTTAAATTGGGAAATTTTCAAATTTTTTGCTTGTTCTGAATCTAGTTCCCCTGGATGCAAATACTTTTCGGTAGTTTGACGTGTGTGTTTGTGGGTGTGTTTGGGGTTGGGGGGTGTGTGTGTGGGTTTTTGTGTGTGGTTTTGTGTGTGTGTGTGTTGTGGGGGTGTGTGTTTTTTGTGTGTTTTTGTGTGTGTGGTGTGTGTGTGTGTTGTGGTGTGGTGTGGTAAAAATAGAATAAAAATATTAGAATAAAATAGAATTTATTTTTGCTCAGACTTTATAAAAAAATATGGAGCCAGCTCCTAAAAGGGTTTTACAAAAACATTTGGCAGGACATTTAAAAACGATACCAAAAAGGATAAGTGTGCATACAGGCACAAAACAAAATAGTACTTAGGTAAACTAAAAGTTAGGAGGAACCCAAATTTTTTTTTGTAAAATTTCCAAAAAAACAAAGTGCCCACATAGAAAAATATAAATAAAGAAAACTAATAATCAGTTTATCCCTTTGGTTAGTTTACCCTAAACAGCTAAAATTTGATCGTTTAATAATGAAAAATTTTCTTCAAAAAAATTTCCCCACGGGTACTTTGCTTAAAGCAACATACTTTAAAATGCGTTTTGGCCCTTTAAATTGGGAAATTTTTTCCCTGGATATAAAATACCCGAAACCCTTTTAAATTTCCTCTTTTAGAAACATTCAAAAATAGGACATAAATTTTCATCTCCTACAACTTTAGAAATTCCCACTTGCTCCCAAAAACGATCCTCTGTTTAAAAACCTGGTACTCTCCCAAACATTTTTTGGGTTAGTCTTTTGGTTGCTTGTTTTTAAATCTAGTTACCTGGAGGGCGAATATTTTTGGGTGGGTTTGACGAGGAAAACCCCTCCATACCATAAATCTGCTTAAATATATTGTGTTTGCCCAAACGATTTTTGTTGATACATTTTTATGCCGGGGAAAGAAATCCACTGATCCTTTAAACTCACTTCAACTTGGGTTTCTTAAAACCCTGTATTTTGGGCACATTTTGTGATAACCACATCCCTGGCATACCCCAATCATTAAAATATATTCTTAATTCAGGCAACCCTGGAAAAAGTTTTTATAACCCTTAAAAATATCCAAATGCAAAACTTGATACATTAAAATTTATATATAAAATTTTATATAAATATTTTATAAAAATTTTACGTGTGTGTGTTTTGTGTGTGTTTTGTGTGTGTGTTTTGTGTTGTTTTGGGGGTGTTGTGTGTGTGTGTGTGTGTGTTTTTGTTTTGTGTGGGTGTGTTTGTGTGTTTTGTGTGTGTGTGTGGGTTTTGTGTGGTTTGTGTGTGTGTTGTGTTTGTGGTTTTGTGTGTGTGTGTGTGTTTTTTGTGTGTGTTGGGGTTTTGTGTTTTGGGGTGTGTGTGTGTGTGTGTGTGTGTGTGTTTTGGGTGTGTGTTTTGTGTTGTGTGTGTGTGTGTGTGTGGGTTTTGTGTGTGTGGGTTTTTGGGGGTGTGTGTTTTTGTGTGGTGTGGTGTGTGTGTGTGGTGTGTGTGGGGTGTGTGTGGGTGTGTGTGTGTGTGTGTGTGTGTGGGGTTTTGGGGGTGTGTGTGTGGGGGGTGTGTTTTTTTTGTGTGTGTGTGTGTGTGTGGTTGTGTGTGTGTGTTGGTGTGTGTGTGTGTGCCCCTTGTTTTGTGTGTGTGGGTGTGTGTGTGGGGTGTGTGTGTGTGTGTTTGTGTGTGTGTGTGTGTGTGTGTGTGTGGGGTGTGTTTGGGGTGTGTGTGTTTGTGTGTGTGGGTGTGTGTGTGTTTGTGTGTGTGTGTGTGTGTGGTTTGTGTGTTTGGTTTTTGTGTGTGGGGTGTGGTTGGGTGTGGGGTGTTTTTGTGTGTGGACCCCTTTATATATTTTTTTTTTTTCCCTTTTCTCTCTCCCCCTCTTTTCTCTCCCCCTTTCTCCTTTATTTTCTTCCCTTTTTCTCCCCCTTTTCTCTTTTTTCTCTCTCTCTTCTCTTCCTCTTTTCTTCTCCGCTTTTCCTTTCTTCTCTCTCTCTCTCCCCCGCGTTTCAATCTGTTTTCCCTTTTTCGAAATTTTTTTCAAATTTTTTTTTTAACTTCCCCTTTTTTTTATATTTTTTAGCTTTTTTTTTTGTTGGGTTTAAATTTTAAAATTGTTTCCTTTTTTCCTTTTTTTTTTTTTTTTTTCATCATCATTATCTTTTCCCCTTTCCCTTTTACTTTTCTTTTCCCTCTTCTATTTTATTTTTTCTATTGTCTCCCTTTTTTTTTCCCCTGCTCTTTTTCCCTTTTTACGTTCTTTTTTTATTTCCTCTACTTACCTTCCGCTGTTCTTATTTCTTTTTAAGCGGGTCAAAAGGGGGCTTTTTATCTCCCCCCCCTCTCTCTTTTCTCCTTCTCTTTTTCCTCTTCTCTCTCTTTACTTTTCCCCTCTCCCCTCCCCCTTCTCTCCTCCTCTCCCCCTCTTCGGGGGCCCCCTTTGTAGGGGTCCCCCGGGCCCACCCTCCCTCCCCCCTGACCCTTCGATATCCCCCACCTATGATAAAAAAAACCCCCGACCTTTCTTAAAACCCCTTTCCGACCTTTAAAAGACACTGTAACCTTCTTGACCCCTTATCCTCGCCCTCTCCCTCCTCCAGAAGCCTTGACCTCCCTTCGCAACTCCCTTATACCCTCCCTCTCTCTCCCTTCTCTTTTCCCCCCCAGAACCCTTTTAACCCCTCTTCACCTCCCCCCACCCCTTTGGTTAAAACCCCCCTTATACCCTTCCCCCTCCTCTCTCCTTCAGAAGTCTTTACCTAGTTTCCCTTTTCCCGCTCCCCCCGTCTTTTCTCCCTCTTCCCTCACCCCCCCCTTCCCAAGATAAAAAAACGCTCTCTCTCTCCTCCTCTTCCTCTCTTCTCTCTTCTTCCCTTTTTCTCTCTCTTCTCTTCTCTCTCCCCTCTCCACCCATTCTTTCATCTTTCCGAATTTAATCAAAAAGGGCGGAAGGGAAAGGAAAAGGGCGAAATGACCAAAAAAACCAAAAAAAAAAAACAAACAAATAAAGATCAAAGAAAAAGTTTAGTAATAAAAACAAAGCAATTTTGAAAGAACCTCAGATTACTACGAAGATTTGTATTGCCATGAAAACTTATATGTATTTTTCTTTGCCTTTTTTCTCCTGACGGTGTTATTTCATTAAGGGAAGTGGGAGGCGACCCCCCGGGGATTCGATGTTTTCCCTCTTGGGCACGCCACATGTCCCCGCCCTCCCGAACCCCACCCCCCTTGGGAACAGTTTTTCCGACGGAGGGGTTGGGGAAAAGAGAGAGAGGGGGAGGGGATGGAAGGGAAAGGGGAGAGAGGAAGAGGGGAGAGGGGGAAAAGGGGGGAGAGAGGAAAAAGGAAGGAAAAAGGAAAAAGAAAAAGAGGGGAAGGGGGAGAGAAGGGGAGAGGGGGGAGAAGGGGGAGGGGAGAGGGGAGGAAGAGAGGAAAAAAGGGGGAGAGAGAGAGAGAGAGGGGAGGGGGAGAGAGAGAGGGAGGGGAGAGAGAAGGAGGAGGGGGAGAGAAGGGGGAGAGAGAGAGAGAGAGAGAGAGGGGAGAGAGAAGAGAGAGGCCCCCCCCCCAGGGAAAAGGTAAGGCTGGGAATTGAGGTGGGGGAGAGGGGGGAAGGGAAAAAGGGCGGAATCCCAAACCAATTTCAAAAAGGTAAGGTTCGGGGGCCCGGGGAAGGGGTTTCCAGATTTTTCCTCGGCTTGGGAAAGGGGAGGAAGCTTAAAGGCCAAAAAGGGGAGAAGGCCTTACTTTAGGAAGGCCGCCTTTCCCGGGAAAATGTTGGGTGAAAATTTGTAGGCGAAAGGAATGAGGTTGGGGCCCCGGATGGTTTTGACGGGCCCCCCAAACCCCCCAAAACCCCCAGGGCCCTGTTCATGCCGGGGGGAGTCCTCGGGGCCCCTGGAAAGGGGGAAAGGGGGTTTTTGTCCCTTTGGGCCCCAAAGGCCCCCAATTGAGGGGGGGGCCACCCCTGGTGGGTTCGGGCGCAGCCCCCAAAAAAAAAAAAATCCCGGGGGGCCAGCAGCAACCAGCGTTCACCCCTGGGGGTGGTGGAGGTGCCCCCTTTTCCCTGCCCCCAGCCCAACCCCCCCTTTGGGGCCCCGGGTTTCCCGGGTTGGGGAAAACAATTTTCCCGGGGCCGTGGTTTTCCCCCACATCCGGGAGTTAACCCCAAAAAAGTAAAATTGGCCCAACCGGTGGGTTTTGGGGAAAACCCCAACCCCGCTGAGGCAAAATGAAAACCTTTTGGGGATAGGGTTTCCGCCCTTTTCCTTCCCCCAACAAACCCCCTTTTGTGGGCCGTTTAATGTTTGGGGGTTTTTTTTTAAAATTTGGGGTTTAAATTCCCTTGTGTGGAACAATTTTTTCCGGGCTTTTTTTTTTTTTTTTTTTTTTTAAAAAAAAAAAAAAAAAAAAGGGGGAAGGGGGAGGAGGGAAGGGAAAAACCCCCCGGAGGGAGGGGAAAAGGAAGAAGGGGAAAAAAAGGGAGAAAAAAAAGAAAAGAGAGGAGAAGGAAAGGAGAGAAAGGGAGAGAGAGAAGGAAAAAAGGGGAGTTAAAAATTTGTTAAAAAAAAAAAAAAAAAAAAAGAAAAAAAAAACAAAAGAGAAACGGTTTGGGGAGAGAGAAAAGGGGAGGGGAGAGAGGGGAGGAAAAGGGGGAGAGGAAGGGGAGAGAAGAGAGAGGGAGAGAAGAGAGAGGGGAGAGAGAGAGAGAGGGGAAGGGGGGAGAGGGGAGAGGGGGAGAGAGAGAGAAGAAGAGAGAGAGAGAGAGAGAGGAAAAGAGAGAGAGAAAAAAAAGATAAAAAGGAAAGGAAAAAGAAAAAGAGAAAGGGGGGAGAGAGAGAGAGGAGAAGGAAAAGAGAAGGGTAAGAAAAAAGGTGAAGAAAAGGGTTGGAAAGAAAAGGAAATAAAGGAGGGAAAAGGCCCCTTTTTTTAATTTTTGGGGAGAGAGGAGGAGGGGGAAAATAGAGAGAGAGAGAGGGGGGGTTTTAAAAAGGGGTTTTTTAAAAATTAAACCCCCCCAAAAAAACCAAATAAAAAAAAAAAAAAAAAAAAGGGAAGGGGGGGAGTTTTTTTTTTTAAAAAATCTTACTCCCAAAAACGGCGGAAAAAAAATTGGGAAAAAAGGAAAACGGGGATTTTAAATTTTTAATTTGGGACCCAGAAAAATGAAAAGGAAAAAAAGAAAGGGGGCCGTTTAAAATCCTTTCCCCCCACCAAAATTCATTACTTTTGAATTTTTCAACAAAACAAAAATTTTTAAATAAAAAAAAATTGGGGGGGAAGGGGTTGTTTGGGGTGGGGTTTGAAATTAAAATTTTTGGCATTTGTTTTAAAAACCCCCAAAAACCCCCTTTTTCCTTTGAACCCGGGAAAACATTTTTGAAAATTTTCCTCTTTTTTCCTTTTCTCCCCCTTTTCCTTCTAAATTTTTATTCTTCTTTTTTTTTATCTCCTTTTTTTCGGCTATCTCTAATTTTGGGTTTTATTTTTTTTCTTTTTTCCCCTTTTCCCCTCCCTCTTTTTCAAAAGGGGGGGGGGGGAAATTTTTTCTTCTTTCCTTTCCTTTCTTTTTTTTTCCTTTTTTCCCCTTTTCTTCCTTTCTCCCTCTTTTTTTTCCCCTCTTCCCCCTCTCTCTCTCTCTCTCCTCTCTCTCTCTCTCTTTTCTCTCTCTCTCCTTTTCCCTTTTTTCTCTTTCCTTTTTTTTCTTTTTCCCTTTTTCCCCTGTTTTTTCCCCTTTTTTTTTTAAAAAAAAACTAAATTAAAAATTTTTTCCCCTTTTTCTTTTTTTTTCGCCCCCCTCCCCCTTCTTTCCACCTCTTTCCCCCGTTTTCCCCTTTCCCAAAAAAATTCACCCTTTTCCATTTTCCCTCTCACCCCGTTTCCCCCTCCAAAACCCGGCCCCCCCCCCCCTTTTTATCCCTTTAGGCCTTGAAGAAATTTTGGAGAAGAGAGAGAGAAGTAAGGGGGGAAAAGGGGGGAGGGGGGGAGAAGGAAAAGGGGGGGAGAGAGAGAGAGAGAGGGGAAAAGGGGAGAGAAGAGGGGGGGGAGAGGGGGGGAGAGCGGGGTTAGAAGGTAGGGGAGGGTAAGGAGGAGGAAAAAAAAAGGGAGGAAGCAGAAGAGGAGGGGGAAAAAAGGGTTCTCTCTCTTTCTCTCTCTCTCTCCCCTCTCTTCTCTCTCCCTCTCTCTCTCCCCTCTCTCTTCTTTCCCCCTCTCTCTCTCTCTCTTCCCCTCCTCCCCCCTCTTTTCCCCTCCCCCTCTTTTTTTCCTCTTTAAATCTCCATTCATCCCCCCGTTGTAGTATAGTTTTTTTCCTCACTTCACTACTTTTTCCTTTTTTTTTCCCCTTTTCTCCTCTCCCCCTCTCTCCCCCCTTCCCCTCCCCTCTCTCTCTCTCTTTTCTCTCCCCTCTCTCTCTCTCCCCTCTCTCTCTCTCCCTTTTTCTCTCAAATTTATTAGCATTATTACGTCTTATTGGCCTGGGTAACAAAGCATCATAGTAATCAATCCAAACATCCATTAGCAACACTACTACTCCCTTTACTATTATTTGTAGACGTGTGTTCCTATTCATTTCCTTTCTTTATCCATTTCCTTCATTTTACTTCCTTTCGTTATTTTACTCTACTCCATTTCAGTTTTTTTTTACTCAGGAAAGATTGATTAAAATTTTCTCGTAAATCTTCCAGGGTGACATTTTTCTACATTTTCAGTTTTTATCGTATTTTTTTTCTTTCTTTTTTCTTTTCTTTTCTTTTCTTATATATATTTTTTTTTTCTTTCTATCGTCTTTTTTTTTTTTCTCGTATTATATTTCTTTTTTTTGTTTTTGGTATTTCCTTTTATTTATTTTTTATTCTTCGTAGCTGTCTCTTTATCTCTTGGCGGACGCTTTTTCGCATGCCTCTTCCTCCTCCTCTTCCTTTTCTTCCTCCTTCTTCTCCTTCCTTTCCTTCTCCTTCTTCTTTCTTCTCCTCTTCTTCTTCCTTCTCCTTCTTCTCTCCCTCTTCTTCTTCCTCCTCCTTCTCCTTCTTCGTTCTTCTCTTCCTCTTCTTCTTCCTTCTCCTTCTTCTCTTCCTCTTCTTCTTCCTTCTCCTTCTTCTCTTCCTCTTCTTCTTCCTTCTCCTTCTTCTCTTCCTCTTCTTCTTCCTTCTCCTTCCTCTCTTCCTCTTCTTCTTCCTTATCCCTTTTCCTTTTTTCTCCTTTCCCCTTCTTTTTCCCTTTTCTTCTTCTCTTCCTTTTTCTTTCTTTCCCTTTTCTTTTCCTTCCTTCCCTTCCCCTCCCTTTATTTTTCTTTTTATTTCTCCTTTCCTTCTTCCCCTTTTTTTCCCCTTCCTTTCCTCCTCTCCCTTTTTCTTCTTTTCCCTCTTTTTTTCCCTTTTCCTCCCTTCTTCTCTTCCTTTTCTTCTTCTTATTTCTTCTCTTTATTCTCCGCCTCTTCCTCTTCAGCCCTCAGCTCTTCATTCAGAACCCTCAAAACTCCCTCTCCCAATTATTTCCCCCTAACACATCCAATCTCTCTCCTCTCTTCTCTCTCTTCTCTCTCTCTCTCTCTCTCTTTTCCTTCTCTCCCCTCTTCTCTCCTCTCTCTCTCTCTCTCTCTCTCATCAATTCTTCACTAAACGATTTTGAGGCATTTTCCACAAAAGCTTTTCTCTTCCTTTTCTTCGCAGCTTTTTATGCTTTTTCCTTCAAATTTCTCTTTGTCTTCTCTTCCTTTTGACTTTGATTGATAATATTATTACTAGGAATGCACTTTTATTATTATCATCATTATTATTATTGTCATTGTTATTATCATTATGGCAATCATCAAAAAGAAAAAAAAAAAAAAAAAAAAAAAACCAAAAAAAAACGTACAATCTAGGTGTAAAAAAGTAAAGTAAAAATAAAGTAAAAAAACAAAAAAAGAAAAAAAAAAGTAGTGTAAAAGTAAAGTATAAAAAAGTAAGTGTAAAAAAGTAAAGTAAAAGTAAAGTAAAAAAAAAAAGGTATAAAAGTCAAGTACAAATAAAGTAAAAAACAAAAAAGTAAAAAAAGTAAAGTAAAAGTAAAGTAAAAAAAAAAAAAAGGAAGTGTAAAAAAGTAAAGTAAAAGTAAGTATAAAAAAAAAAAAAAAAAAAAAAAAAAAAAAAAAGGTAAAAAGACGAGTAAAGTAAAGTAAAAAAAAAAAAAAAAAAAAAGGAAGTGTAATAAAGTCATGTAAAAAGAAAATTAAAAAAGCGTAAAAAAGTAAAGTCAAAATACGGTTTAAACAATAGTCATCATCATAAATAAAACAAATTTCTTCAACTCTTATTTTCCCTTTTGGCTTGAGGATTATTCTGCTTCCATCCCGTTTATCCTTTGTGTTTCTCCTCAATTTCATCCTATCGTATTCTCTCTTATCTCTTTTCTTCTTTGTTCTCGTTTTAGTCATCGACCTCGTCCTCTTGCTCCTCCTTCTCCTCCTTCTACTCCTTCTCCCTTCTTTCTCAGTATTTTTTCCCTCCCTCTCTTCCTCATGCTCTTGCACGCTCCTCAGTAAAAATGTTTTTTATCTCTTTTCTGCTTAAACGCCTCAGGGTAAAGCAGGTGTGTGTGTGTTGTGTTTTGTGTGTTTTTTTTGGTTTTTGTTTTGTGGTGTTTTTGGGGGGTGTGTGTGTGTGTGGGTTTTGGGTGTGTGTTTTGTTTTTGGGTTGGTGGTGCTGCGGGGTTTTCCGTCCGAAAATCGGGGTTTCCGTTTGTGTTCCCTCCCTTAAATCACCCGTTTCCCTCCCTCTGCGGTGGGTGCGGTTTTGGTCGGTGGGTGCGGCTGGTTTACTGTGGGGGGGGGTGGGGTGTTGGGGTTGGTGAGAAAAAGAGTTAAAGGTTTAAAAGATTGAAGTTTAAAAAGGGACGACGAACAAAACCTCACCCAAACCCCAAAAAACAACAAACAAAACAAGAACAAAAAGGGGGGGGGAAGGGGAAGAAATTTTAACCAGTTTAAAAAATTTTCACTAACGAATATGTTCTTCTTAAAAAAGAGAGGGGAAAAGAGAAAAGAGAGGGAGAGAGAAAAATGAAAAAGGAGAGATAAAAAAAAAAGGAAGGAAGAAAGAGTAAAGGAAAAGGGAAAGGGGAGAAAAGGGGAAAAGGGGAAAAGGGGAAAAGGATTGGTGGGGAAAATGTTTAAAAGGGAAGGAATGGGGGGGAAAGGAAAGGGAAAGAGGGGGAAAGGGAAAGGGAAGGGAAAGGAAAAGAAGGAAGGAAAAAAGGGGAAGGGAAAAGGAAAGGGAAAGGGGAAGGGGAAAGGAAAGGAAGGAAGGAGGAAAGGGAAAAGGAAGGGAAAGGAAAGGGAAAGGGGAAGGGGGAAGGGGGAAAAAGGGGGAAAAGGAAAGGAAAAAAAAAAGGAAAAGGGAAGAAGGAAAAGGAAAGGAAAATGGAAGAAGGAAAAAAAGGGAAAGGGAAAAAGGGGGGGAAAGGGGGGGGAAAGGGAGGGGGCAATCCTTTTTCTTCCCGAAGCCAAAAAAAGGGGTCCCCTTCCCCAATTAACCAGGGTTTCCTTTTTTGGAAATAAAGTTTGGAAGGGGGGAAAGGGGGGTAAGGGGGGGGGGGAAAAAGGGGGAGTAAAAAAATGGAGGGAAGGAGGGGTAAAAAAAAGGGGGAAAGGAGGGATGAAGGGTGGGAAAGGAGGGGGGGAAAGGAGTTTTAAAATAAAAAAAGGGGAAAAGTGAAGAAAGGAGGGAAGGAGGGAGTGAAAGGAGGGAAGGAGGGAGTGAAAGGAGGGAGGGAAGGAGGGGGTGAAAAAAGAAGGGAAAGGGGAAGGATGGGGGAAGGGAAAGGAAAGGGAAAAAAGGTAGGGGGGCTAAAGGGAAGGGGGCGGAAGGAAGTGGGGGAGGTTGAAGGAAGGGAAAGAAGGGAAGGGGGGTTAGGGGGGGTGAAGGAAAAAGGGAAAAGTATGAAGTGAAAGGGAAAGGGAAGGAAGTAGGGAGTGAATGAAGGGGGAAATGGGGGTTGGTGAGAAAGGGAAAGGTTTTTAAGGCCCCCAAAAATAAAAAGAGAGGAAAGGATTAGAAAAAGATCTCCCTTAATGGGCTTTCCCAAATTTATCACGTTTTAATTTATTCAGTGAATCAATTTTAAGTCTTTTCCCCTTTTTAAAAACCCCCTTTCCCCCCAATTATTCCCCTTTTTCATTTCTGTTCATTAAAAAATTGTAGTGTGGGGCAAATAGTTTTTTTCAAGACATTTAGTAAGTTCTTCGTAAAATGTCCTGTCTGTTGCTGTGTTATTATCTACTTATCTATTCATCCCTATGTTTATCTTTTTCCGTACGGGTTATTACCCATTACATTTTCAAAAAACCCTTACAGGTCCCACATTTCAGGAAATTTCTTAGTTAGTTATTTGGTAAAGTAATTATTTTCGGTGGTTGGTGCGTTGTTTGGCAGATTAATTTCCGGAGTAATTAGCGATTTCAAGAAAAAACAAACAAACTCAGTGTCGGTTAATAATTAGAAAAAACAGCCTGAGGGGAACAAAAAGAAAAACCTCGTTGGGTAAAATCACACTATTTCCCCGTAGGGGCTGGGTGACGGAGGCGAGGGGGTTTATGGGCCCAAAAGGGCCCACCCCCAAAGGGAAAAATAGAAGAATAGCACGGGCGCTAAAGGTTTCTAAATTTATTACAAAAAAAAAAATAATAATAATAATAATAATAAAAAAATAAAAACTGACACCATCCTGCACATGTTTTGGCTGATATTTAAAACTCCTCCAAAAGTATCTCTCTCTCTCTTCTCTCTCTCTCTTTTCCTCTTTTCTTTTCTCTCTCTTTTTCTCTCTCTCTCTTTTCTCTCCTTTTTATTCTCTCTCTCCCTTTAAGGTTTTTGTTTTTTTTTTCACGTATTTCAGTGTTTTTTAAAACCCCCCTCGAGACCCAGAGGTTAATTTCCATTGTAATTTAAAGGGAACATAAAAAACATAAGAAAATAAGGAAAGCTACAAGAGGCCGCGAGGCCACACGTGGTAGTTTCCTGTCACCCTAACACTCCCAAACATCCACCTTTCCCACCCCCATCCATAAACCCTTTTCCAGCCCCCCTTTAAAGCTCCCAAATTTTAAATCCCCACTAAAAAAACCTGTCTACTGAGACCATTCCCTCATTCACCACCCTATTTTTTAACCCCCGTTTTTCCCATTTCCTTTTTAAATTTTACGTTTTTTTTCCGCTTGAACCCGTTACTTCTTTTTTTAAACCCGGGTTAAAACCCGTAAGAATTTTTCCTTTTAACTTTCCCTTTTTTAAAACCCCCTTTTATCCACTAAAAAATTTTTCTTTTCAGATCGCCCCTTACTCTGCTTTCTCTCGAGGAGTGAAAATTTTTAATAATTCAATCCCCTCTCATAACTAAAAGTTACGAAACCCTTGTATCTTTTGGGGGTTTCATCCTTTCCCCAATTTTTTAAAAAACACTTTTACCAAATCCTGTAATATGGAGACCAAAATTTGAACTGCATATTTCTAGGGAGGGCGATTTTTTTTAGAGCCGATAAAGTTTTAGAAAAAATTTCCGCACTTTACATTAACCCCTTTCTGGAATGAAAAAAAACTCTATTAGCTCTATTTTGGCCTCAATTTAAAATTTTTTCCAAAAGGCCCGGAGGTCTGGGGCCACCCTCACCCAAGAACTTTTTCCCCTTTGATCTTTTAAAGCAAAATACATTGCTTAGGGTTTGGTACCCTATTCCCCAGGGTTTTTTTCAAACCAACTTTCAAAAACGCTACATTTACAATTTTTAAAATTTCCCCATTTTGCCTCTGATGAACTCTTTAAAGGGTTTATCAAATTTCCCCTGCAAAATGTTTACGTAGACTGTGACCCAAAAATTTCATAACCAAAAATTAGTATAAATAAGAAAAATTGTGATATCATCCCTAATCCCACTACCCAAGCCCTTTGATGTAAATAAAAAATAGTAAGGGGCCCCAAAAAGCCCCTTGTGGGAAACCCACTTGCACCAGCCCCCATTCAGTTTTGGGAAACCCTTTAATTGAAACCCCTTTTGGGGTTGCCTATTACGTAGCCAAGCTCGGGAATCCAATGAAAAACCCTTTCCCTCTTAAAACCATGGACCCCCTTTAAACCTTATTTAAGATTCGCCCCGGGTGGACTTTTGTTAAAATTTTTCCCCTTTACTAAAGCCAGATATATTAATCATAACCCTTTTTCTTTTGTCTGCCGTCTCATAAACTTTCCTAAAAAAAAATCAAAAAATTTTGGTGGACATGACCTCCCTTTGGGGAAATCCTGTTGGGGAATCTTTGATAAAACAAATTTTTACAAAAGGGCTCTCTAAGTTTTTTGCAATAATAGATTCCAATAATTTACCCCCCCACTGAGGTTAGACTTAGGGTCGTTTTAATTTGCCTTTATTTCCTCTTTTCCCCCTTTTAAAAAATTTTGGGAAAACAATTTTTCCCCCTTTCCCTCCACAAAAAATGGCACATCGCCTATCCCCAACCAAATTTCCTAAAAAATATCCCCACTAACGGAACCCACTAAAAAACCCTCCTTGCATTCCTTTAATACCCGGGGGATAAAAAACTTCATCTGGTTCCGGCGATTTAAATTTTTTTCATTTTAAATCTATACCCTTTTCCCACCTTTTCCCCTGTTATCACAATATTTTTGGGAGTTTCCCCTCACGTTTTTCCTTTGAAAATCTTTCACTATCGGGTTATCGTCTGTGTTTTCCTCTCCGTAAAAAAAAATTAAAAAAATAACCCAATTTGGGACTCCTCCCAAATTCCCCCCCCCCATCCGTATTTAAAAACCTCCCCCTTTCCGGGGACATTAAGGGGCCCAACCCTTTTTTTCCCTTTGCTTTGTTTTAAAAAACCAAATTAAAAACCCTTTTGGTTTCCCTTTTTTCGCCTTTTTCTGTACTTTAACTCATACTTGTTTTTTGGGCAACTCGATTTAAATTTTTTTAAACTGTCCTTCCCATCATTTTAATATGTTCTTTGTTTCCCAAAATCCTCCCTTAAATTTAAAAATAAATTTTTCTTTTTACCCCAAAATGTTGTTTTTTTAATTTGGTGGTAAACCTTTTTGGGATCATCTTTTCTGGCCCCTTATCTCCCTAAAAGGGAAATTTTTCTTTTCTGCCCGTAAATTATTTCCTTACAAATGAGATATAATAAACTCGGCCCCGACCTAAATTCCCCTTCTAACCCTAAAAATTCCCTCCCTCAGCCCTGACCCCCTTTCCCTGTCAAACCGTTTCAATTTTGTCCTAAAGGCCTCGCCACCTCACAACCATATCTGACAGCCCCAAATTACCTCCAGGTGCCTTCCTAATTCCTTCAAAATTTTGGGCCTTTCCAGCGGGAAAAAGCCTTTGTCCTGGGGACCCCTTTGGGCTCCCTCCACCCCAAAAACCCTTTTTTAAATAAACCCCCAGGTGCTTTTTAACCCGCTAATTGCCTTTCTGAAATTAGGTTTTTAATGCCTATTGCCACTTAATTTTCCCAAATTCCCAAATTTTTTTAAACTAAATCTGATCTCATAATGGTCGTATATCTTAAAACTCCCCCCGACCTCCACATTTGGAAAAATAAATCTCTTATTTGTCAGCAATTTAGATCTAGAAATATTTTCTCTCTAAATGGCTCCTTTATTGATTGACCTTTGGAAGTTATCCGGATTATATTTAAAAATTCATTGCCCCCCCCTGTCAAAAAATGATTAAATCCCAGTCTATATTCCCAAAATTAAAAACTCCCACCACGCATTTAATCGATTATATCTGCAGGCCTTGTTTTTTTCTTCCCATATAGGAATGAATCCCTTTTCCCTAAGTTTGGAAACCCTATACATACACCCAAAACCCCTTTTCTCAGTTCCCTCCGTAACCTCTACCCATATAGACTTTTTATTTCTGTCAAAACTGTTTTTATAAACCCCCTTTTACACAAACGCAAAGCATTTTGCATAAAGCGGGAACTCCTCCTCCTGCTGCCTACTTGTCCTTGGAAATAAATTATACCCCGCTATCTCGACTTCCGGATTGAATTTCCTTTCCTGAATACCAACCCTGGGTTTTTGTTAATGCTATTATATCAAAATCCTCTACATATTTATTCCTCTCAGGAAATCTATCTTTTTAAAAACCCTACAGTTTGTTAGTTTAAACCCTTTAAGCAACCTTTCTTTTTTTGTCAATTTTCCCTTTTTCTTTAAAATAAAACCCCCCCTCTCTTCTTCTTTCGAACAATTTAATTCCCTGCCTTATGAAACTCCCTCCTAGTTTTTCGCAAGTTTCCCTTTAAACCCGCCCCCGTGTCTAAACCCCGGGGGCCTATCTTAAAAAAGCCCCGCAGTGCACTACTCCCTTTCAAGGGATTCAGACAAATCTGAAAATCCTTTCCTCGAAAAGGGGCACCCGTCCCCGCGGTAAAAGGGTGTTATGCCCCAAAAAAAAAAGGTCCCAGCTGGTTTGACAAAGGCCCAAAACCCTTGGCTTTGCAATGAAAGTGCCAGCCGGAAAATTCCGCCAATACCCTTGGAAATACCACAAGTTTGTCAACAAAAACGTTGGAAAGGGCACCCCACACCCCAGGGGAAACCCCCCCTTTTTCCCTAAACTTTACCCACAGTTCCCTTGGGAAACCCCCGTTTGAAAATTCCCCACTTTTAAAACACTAAAAATCATTTCCCCCCCCTCAGGGAGACGATGGGTTTTTCCCCCGGTCCGCCAAAGCACTCAACTATCTTGCACTAACATAACCTATCCCCCTTTCCCCGGGTAAACTTTACCGATTCAAAGGCTCCCCTTTTCTGTTCACGAAACCATGCCTTTTTCAAGAGGGCAACCCGACTGGGCACCAAAAAACCAAGAGTTTTCCTTCGGGTAATGATGTATCGTTTACCTCCCCAACCTCCGTATCATTCCCTCCTTGCAGCCCCGAGAGTTTCCCGAAATTTAGTTTGTGCACAAAAAGATGGTCATTTTTTTCCTTTTTTTTCCCCCGGGGGTGGGCTCCCTGTCCAAATACCCTTTCCAAAAAACCAATCCCTGGTGAAATTATAGGGACCTTTGGGGAGTCGCTTGAGTCCCCTCTCGCTCTGGTACCCCACAGGAAAATCACTTTTTTCCCCAGGGGCCCCCCCCCACCGCTCCACTTGGAACTTTACCTCCCACACTTTAAAAGAAAATATCCTTAAATTTTTGGGTTCTTCCCAAAGCCTTTTTTAAATTTGTTTACTTCACTTGCCCAAAACTCCTTTCAGGTCTTCGATCGCCCTCCAGAATAGTCTTTAAACGCCGCAAACCCCAAACCCTTTACTACCCCCTCCCTCGACCCCCTTTTACCTCCCCTTTCCCCAGCCTCCCTTCCCCCTCCAACCCACACACCACTCTCAACCCCCGCCCCCAAAAACAAAACACCACTTCAAATCTCCCTCCACAAAACCCCCCCATCCCCAGGGCGTTTGCCATTCTAATCCTGGGAAACAAAAAACCCAAAGCACAAAACCCCACCTTTACGGAGACGATAGGTCGACTA
>JACEEZ010017205.1:717500-752500 GCA_016584305.1 Chionoecetes opilio
AATATGAGACAGGGAACATTGCCAACACTGTACAATATGTTTCCATTAGTATCTGTGTTATTATATTTTGCTTCATGAGATCACCATTACTCATGTCGAAATATGAACTACCTACGTGTGTATCTTATGAAATATTACATGTGAAATAGCTTTATATGTATTTAATGATGTCTTTTAATGAGTAGTGGGAGCAAAATTTGGATAGTAGTTTTTAGATAGTAGTAGCTAGGTAGTAGTAGATAGTAGTTAAAGACTAAGTAGTAGATAGATAGTTGGATAGTAGTACGTGATTTCCTCATATCAGAATTCTGCTTTAACCCTTTCACGCCTAGATCTTTCCTTTGCTATATAAAATAGTCTGTTGTTAGCCATAAAATTACGAAAAGTGACTGAATATACCAAATGAACTAGTGGACAAGGTTATTAAACAGGTCATATCTCTAAAATATTGCTTATATTCACTAAAAATCGTCTAATGGTACCCAAATTACAATGGAAATTACGTTCTGGGCCTTAAGGGGTTAACGGAAACAGCGGTACTTTTCACCCTTCCAAGAACCGACGAGGAAACAGCTAACAACCCTAACCACTAGTTCTTTTTTTCTTTTTTTACATCACAAAGGACTGGCCAAGGGAAAAAAAAGAGGTAAGAAAAAATCCCCTCAGTTGTCAGTCCCTATAAAGAAGACAGTAAGAGAATAAAGAAATGGAGGTGGGCCAATTTCGTTCGGGATTTGTCTTGTCACTTCTCTCTTGAAAAGATTTAAGTCGTATATATAGGTAGGTGGAAAAATAGAAACAGTGTGAAGGTAACATTATTAAAAAAAGCCTGACGTCCTCCATAACCTGTCTCAGGCTAGGAACGTGGGTCCCCTGGTGGTCTAGACTGACGTGGCGCCCTACCGTGGTCTTCCTGACGGTGAAAAAATAGCTTCCAGTCTCGAGACACGGCAGGAGAAAGGACAGAGAATGAGTCAACGCAGAAAAACAGAAGCCAGAGGAAAAAAAAAATATGGAAAAGATTAAAGGGGAATGATGTTGGGGATAATTTTGGGATGTGGAATGAAAGGAAACGTGATAACAAAATTATTTAAGTGTTACAAAATGGACAGATGACATAATAAGAGACAATCAGTGGACATGAGATGCAGTTAAGGGTGTTTCGGGGGATATAAAAGTAGTATTTGGGAAGATAGAGGAATAGAAGGGTAGGTAGTTAGGAGAGAGGCATAGTCAATTCAAGGTTACAACATGGAGAGACGGCAAAATCATAGCCAATCAGTGAAAATGAGATACAGTTAAGGGTGTTTCGGGGGATATAAAAGTAGTATTTGGCCTAATTTGGGTAGAATAGAGGAATAACAGCGTAGGTAGGAGACAGGCATAGCGAAGGAGGAACGAGCAGTCTCCTTTAATACGAACACACGAACACACACACACAACACACACACACCTGTCATTAGCACACACACACACACACACACACCTGTCATTAGCACACACACACACACACACACTGTCATTAGCACACACACACACACACACACACACACACACACACACACACACACACACACACACACACACACACACACACACACATACACACACACACACACACACACACCTGTCATTAACACACCTGCCACTCCACTATACATGCCGAGTCAAAATTCAGTGAAGGGAGAGGAAGGAGGAGAAGGGAGGAAAGAGAGAGAGGGAAGGAAGGGAGAGGAAGGGAGGGAAGGAAGGGAGGGAGGGAAGGGAGGGAGGGAAGGGAGAGAGGGAGGAACAGAAAAAAGGGACGACAGGAAAAAGAGACAGGTGAAGAGGGATAAAATAAAGATCAGAATTGTAGGAAGATAAAAAAGAAGAGAAAAAAGGAAAAGATTGAAACGGGAATGATGTAATGGAATATTTTGGGATGTGGAGTGAAAGGAAACATGATAGGAGAGCAACGTGAGCAAGAAAACAAACCTAGCGAGGCAAGAGGAAGATATAAAAGTGTGAAAGGTGAGTTTTGCTGTGAAATCAGAGGCATATAAAAACAGAAGAAAAATAATAGAGTGGGAGAGTTGTGAGGTTACGAGTAGGAAAGCGCCGGTAAAAGTGGTTTAGTGGTTCATAAGAGGAGAGAGAAAAGGTGGTTTAACAGTATATACGAGGAGAGAGAAAAGGTGGTTTAACAGTATATACGAGGAGAGGAAAAAGGTGGTTTAACAGTATATACGAGGAGAGAGAAAAGGTGGTTTAACAGTATATACGAGGAGAGAAAAGGTGGTTTAACAGTATGTACGAGGAGAGAAAAGGTGGTTTAACAGTATATACGAGGAGAGAAAAGGTGGTTTAACAGTATATACGAGGAGAGAAAAGGTGGTTTAACAGTATATACGAGGAGAGAGAAAAGGTGGTTTAACAGTATATACGAGGAGAGAGAAAAGGTGGTTTAACAGTATATACGAGGAGAGAGAAAAGGTGGTTTAACAGTATATATGAGGAGAGAGAAAAGGTGGTTTAACAGTATATACGAGGAGAGAGAAAAGGTGGTTTAACAGTATATACGAGGAGAGAGAAAAGGTGGTTTAACAGTATATACGAGGAGAGAAAAGGTG
This sequence comes from Chionoecetes opilio, assembly GCA_016584305.1. Lineage (NCBI taxonomy): Eukaryota > Metazoa > Arthropoda > Malacostraca > Decapoda > Majidae > Chionoecetes > Chionoecetes opilio. The sequence goes on from JACEEZ010017205.1 coordinate 720,113, forward strand.
GTTTAACAGTATATACGAGGAGAGAAAAGGTGGTTTAACAGTATGTACGAGGAGAGAAAAGGTGGTTTAACAGTATATACGAGGAGAGAGAAAAGGTGGTTTAACAGTATATACGAGAGAGAGAAAAGGTGGTTTAACAGTATATACGAGGAGAGAGAAAAGGTGGTTTAACAGTATATACGAGGAGAGAGAAAAGGTGGTTTAACAGTATATACGAGGAGAGAGAAAAGGTGGTTTAACAGTATATACGAGGAGAGAAAAGGTGGTTTAACAGTATGTACGAGGAGAGAAAAGGTGGTTTAACAGTATATACGAGGAGAGAAAAGGTGGTTTAACAGTATATACGAGGAGAGAGAAAAGGTGGTTTAACAGTATATACGAGGAGAGGAAATAGGTGGTTTAACAGTATATACGAGGAGAGAGAAAAGGTGGTTTAACAGTATATACGAGGATAGAGAAAAGGTGGTTTAACAGTATATACGAGGAGAGAGAAAAGGTGGTTTAACAGTATATACGAGGAGAGAAAAGGTGGTTTAACAGTATTACGAGGAGAGAAAAGGTGGTTTAACAGTATATACGAGGAGAGAAAAGGTGGTTTAACAGTATATACGAGGAGAGAGAAAAGGTGGTTTAACAGTATATACGAGGAGAGAGAAAAGGTGGTTTAACAGTATATACGAGGAGAGAGAAAAGGTGGTTTAACAGTATATACGAGGAGAGAGAAAAGGTGGTTTAACAGTATATACGAGGAGAGAGAAAAGGTGGTTTAACAGTATATACGAGGAGAGAGAAAAGGTGGTTTAACAGTATATACGAGGAGAGAGAAAAGGTGGTTTAACAGTATATACGAGGAGAGAGAAAAGGTGGTTTAACAGTATGTACGAGGAGAGAAAAGGTGGTTTAACAGTATATACGAGGAGAGAGAAAAGGTGGTTTAACAGTATATACGAGGAGAGAGAAAAGATGGTTTAACAGTATATACGAGGAGAGAAAAGGTGGTTTAACAGTATATACGAGGAGAGAGAAAAGGTGGTTTAACAGTATATACGAGGAGAGAAAAGGTGGTTTAACAGTATATACGAGGAGAGAAAAGGTGGTTTAACAGTATGTACGAGGAGAGAAAAGGTGGTTTAACAGTATATACGAGGAGAGAAAAGGTGGTTTAAACAGTATATACGAGGAGAGAGAAAAGGTGGTTTAACAGTATATACGAGGAGAGAAAAGGTGGTTTAACAGTATATACGAGGAGAGAGAAAAGGTGGTTTAACAGTATATACGAGGAGAGAAAAAGGTGGTTTAACAGTATATACGGGGAGAGAGAAAAGGTGGTTAACAGTATATACGAGGAGAGGGAAAAGGTGGTTTAACAGTAATAAGAGGAGAGAAAAGGTGTTTAACAGTATATACGAGGAGAGGAAAAAGTGGTTTAACAGTATATACGAGGAGAGAAAAGTGGTTTAACAGTATATACGAGGAGAGGAAAATGATGGTTTAACAGTATATACGAGAGAGGAAAAAGGTGGTTTAACAGTATATACGAGGAGAGAAAAGGTGGTTTAACAGTATATACGAGGAGAGAAAAGGTGGTTTAACAGTATATACAGAGAGAAAAAGGTGGTTTAACAGTATATACGAGGAGAGAGAAAAGGTGGTTTAACAGTATATACGAGGAGAGAGAAAAGGTGGTTTAACAGTATATACGAGGAGAGAAAAGGTGGTTTAACAGTATATACGAGGAGAGAAAAGGTGGTTTAACAGTATATACGAGGAGAGAAAAGGTGGTTTAACAGTATATACGAGGAGGAAAAAGGTGGTTTAACAGTATATACGAGGAGAGGAAAAAGGTGGTTTAACAGTATATACGAGGAGGAAAAAGGTGGTTTAACAGTATATACGAGGAGAGAAAAGGTGGTTTAACAGTATATACGAGGAGAGAGAAAAGGTGGTTTAACAGTATATACGAGGAGAGAGAAAAGGTGGTTTAACAGTATATACGAGGAGAGGAAAAAGGTGGTTTAACAGTATATACGAGGAGAGAGAAAAGGTGGTTTAACAGTATATACGAGGAGAGAAAAGGTGGTTTAACAGTATATACGAGGAGAGAGAAAAGGTGGTTTAACAGTATATACGAGGAGAGAGAAAAGGTGGTTTAACAGTATATACGAGGAGAGAAAAGGTGGTTTAACAGTATATACGAGGAGAGAGAAAAGGTGGTTTAACAGTATATACGAGGAGAGGAAAATGATGGTTTATACAAAGAGGAAAAAAGTCGTTTAACGGTTTATACGAGGAGAGGAAAATTATGGTTTAACTTATGCTTTCGGTTTAAACAAAGAGGAAAAAAGTGGTTTAACGGTTTATACGAGGAGAGGAAAAAGATGGTTTAACTTATGCTTCTGGTTTATACGAGAGGAAAAATGTGGTTTAACTTATGCTTTTGGTTTATACAAAGAGAGAGAAAAAGTGGTTTAACGGTTTATACTACGAGGAAAAAAGTGGTCTAATGGTTTATACTAAGAGGAAAAAAGTGGTTTAATGGTATATACGAGAAGAAAAAATATGGTTTAACGGTGTATACAGAAGAAAAAAAATGCGGTTTAACGACTTATAAGAGGAGAGGAAAAAGTGGTTTAATAGTTTATACGATAGGAGGAAAAAGGTGGTTTAACGGTATATACAAGGAGAGGAATAGGATGGTTTAACGGTTTATTCGAAGAAAAATGCGGTTTAACTTCTGCCTTTCTTCTGTTACATTATACGAAAGGTGTGTAATATGACTTAGAGAGGATAAATGAGAGGACATAGAGAGACATGGTGAAGGAAGCAGAGAAATGGTAAAGAGAAAGGGTAATGGTAAAGAGAAAGGGTAATGGTAAAGAGAAAGGGGGAGGGCAGGATGGGCAAGATAGAGATAGGAGGAAGGGTAGGAACACGAGAGCGATAAAAAGTGATGGATGAAAAAATTGAGAAAAAGAAAGATAATGTACCGGAATTCTGCGTCACTACACACACACACACACACACTCTCTCTCTCTCTCTCTCTCTCTCTCTCTCTCTCTCTCTCTCTCTCTCTCTCTCTCTCTCTCTCTCTCTCTCTCTCTCTCTCTCTCTCTCTCGCTCAAATTAAGAAATGTAATTACATGTCGACGATTTAATTTTCAACCATCTGCATTTTCATTCTGTCGGCCCGTCTGTCTGCCTGTCTGTCTGTCTCGCAAATGTTTATGTAGAGCACCAGTGTGTGTGTGTGTGTGTGTGTGTGTGTGTGTGTGTGTGTGTGTGTGTGTGTGTGTGTGTGTGTGTGTGTGTGTGTGTGTGTGTGTGTGTGTGTGTGTGTGTGTGTGTGTGTGTGCAATGTTCAATATATGTACATACGAATATACATATATACAAAAAGACAAATAGACAGACAAACAAAGATAACAAACAAGCAGCTAAGAAGGTGTGTGTGTGTGTGTGTGTGTGTGTGTGTGTGTGTGGTGTGTATACAAATGCTCAATATATGTACGTACTCATATACATACATGCAGAAAGACAAACAGACAGACAGACAGACAGACATATAAAGAAAGAAGATAAGCAAATAAACAAGTAAAAAGGTAAGGTGGTGAAGGGAAAGGGAAGACCATACACGTTAGACTTGAAGACAAACAAACGCTGCCGGTCAAGGTTATCCACGCCTTATTGCTGTTGTTGTTGTTGCTGTTGCTGTTGTTGTTGTTGTTGTGTTGTTGTTGTTGTTGTTGTTGTTGTTGTTGTTGTTGGGGTTGTTGTTGTTGCTGGGTAGGTGGTGGAGGTTGTTGTGGTTGTTTTTGTTGCTGCTGTGGTTATTGTTGTTGTTATTGTAGTTGTAGTTGTTATTGTTGTTGTTATTGTTGTTTTTGTTGTTATTGTAGTTGTAGTTGTTGTTGTTGTTGTTGCTGATGTTAATGTTGTTGTTATTATTGTGGTTGTGGTTGTTGTTGCTGTTGGGGTTGTTGCTGATGTTGTTGTTATTGTTGTAGTTGTAGTTGTAGTTGTTGTCGTTGTTGTTGATAATAATGGTGGTGTGTCATTTTATCCTGATCATTCTTCCACTCAAACAAACAAACAAACATACAAACAAACAAACAAACAAACAAAGTTCCTTCTAATCGACTATACTATACTAGCAAGAGCTTTACCATCGCTACCCTAACCACCACCACCACACCACCACCACCACCACCACAACAAACAACAACACACTGAATCGATACCTACACTGCACACTGCATTCAAAGGGTTTCAAAACAACAACAAAAAGCAAAAGGCAAAAAAGACAAAATAGCCAAATAACAACTAAATATAGAAACAAAAACACGTATTATTAATCATCTTTTTTTTTCTTTACTTCTTTACTGCGAGGGATGTTATATCATTGTGTTTTTTTCTTTACTACGAGGGATGTTATATCATTGTGTTTTTTTCTTTACTGCGAGGGATGTTATATCATTGTGTTTTTTTCTTTATTACGAGGGATGTTATATCATTGTGTTTTTTTCTTTATTACGAGAAAAGAACAAAAACACGTTAAAAAAAAAAAGCGATACAGAGGAATAATATTATGTTGTTATACATGAACTGAACACTTATAAAAATGTATAAATGCCGTAATAGGAAAAATGACAATAATAATAATAATAATAATAATAATAATGATAATAATAATAAGAAGAAATTGATGAAGATGATGATGAAGATGATGAAGAACATAAAAAAGAAGATGAAGAAGATGAAGAAGAAGAAAAAAGAAGAAAAAAGAAGAGGAAAAAGAAGAAAAAAGAAGAGGAAAAAGAAGATGAAGATGAAGATGACGAAAATGAAGAAGATGAGAACAAGAAAAACAAGAACAACAACAAGAACAAGGAGAACAAGGACAAAAACAAGAACATAAAAAGTGAAGAAGACAAAGCGTATATTAACAAAGCGTATACCGTATAATCACGAAAACAAAGAGTATATAACAAAATACAACCAGACAAGACTATTAAGGAGGAACAGTGCACATCAAGACTTAAAGCTACGCCAAAGCCAATGAGGACGCAGCTTTCACGACTTACACCACGCTATTGGCTCATTAACTATGTAAAGACGGGAAGAGAGAGAGAGAGAGAGAGAGAGAGAGAGAGAGAGAGAGAGAGGAGAGAGAGAGAGAGTAATGCCTGAAGTAGAGAGGGGAAAGGGAGATATAATGTAGCGCCGAAGGAGGTTATAGTGGTGGGAGGGAACGGTGAAAGGCCCAAGGGAGGAGGAGAGGAGGAGGAGGAGGAGGAGGAGGAGGAGGAGTGAATGATAGTGGAAGGTCATGGATTATTCAGTGAGAAGCCAGACTCCTCACGCCTACTATTAAGAGAGAGAGAGAGAGAGAGAGAGAGAGAAGAGAGAGAGAGAGAGAGAGAGAGAGAGAGGAGAGAGAGAGAGAGAGAGAGAGAGAGGTGACAATCAAGTTGAAGTGTTCTTAGTCTTTCCTCCTCCTCTTCTTCCTCCTCCTCCTCCACCTCCTTTGTCTCAGGATAAAGCTCACATTTTCAATTTTAATTAAACAAAATTCCTTCAAATTAACGGAGATAAAAAACAGGAAAGATAGAAGCATGCATCGACCTATTCCTTTATTTTCTCAGTTTCAATGATATAACATCCCTCGCAATAAAAGAAAAAAACACAATGATATAACATCCCTCGCAATAAAAGAAAAAAACACAATGATATAACATCCCTCGCAATAAAAGAAAAAAACACAATGATATAACATCCCTCGCAATAAAAGAAAAAAACACAATGATATAACATCCCTCGCAATAAAAGAAAAAAACACAATGATATAACATCCCTCGAATAAAGAAAAAACACAATGATATAACATCCCTCGCATAAAGAAAAAAACACAATGATATAACATCCCTCGCAATAAAAGAAAAAAACACAATGATATAACATCCCTCGCAATAAAGAAAAAAACACAATGATATAACATCCCTCGCAATAAAGAAAAAAACCACAATGATATAACATCCCTCGTAATAAAGAAAAAACACAATGATATAACATCCCTCGCAGTAAAGAAAAAAACACAATGATATAACATCCCTCGTAATAAAGAAAAAAACACAATGATATAACATCCCTCGTAATAAAGAAAAAAACACAATGATATAACATCCCTCGTAATAAAGAAAAAAAACAATGATATAACATCCCTCGTAGTAAAGAAAAACACAATGACATATCATCCCTCGCAGTAAAGAAAAAAACACAATGATATAACATCCCTCGCAATAAAGAAAAAAACACAATGATATAACATCCCTCGCAGTAAAGAAAAAAACACAATGATATAACATCCCTCGCAGTAAAGAAAAAAACACAATGATATAGCATCCCTCGCAGTAAAGAAAAAAACACAATGATATAACATCCCTCGCAGTAAAGAAAAAAACACAATGATATAACATCCCTCGCAATAAAGAAAAAAATACAATGATATAACATCCCTCGTAATAAAGAAAAAAACACAATGATATAACATCCCTCGCAGTAAAGAAAAAAACACAATGATATAACATCCCTCGTAATAAAGAAAAAAATACAATGATATAACATCCCTCGTAATAAAGAAAAAAATACAATGATATAACATCCCTCGTAATAAAGAAAAAAATACAATGATATAACATCCCTCGTAATAAAGAATAAATATATACATCTCGTATAAGAAAATAATGATATAACATCCCTCGTAATAAAGAAAAAATACAATGATATAACATCCCTCGCAATAAAGAAAAAAACACAATGGTATAACATCCCTCGTTGTAAAGAAAAAAAAAGATGATTAATATAATTCTTCAAGGTATTTTTTCTCTATGTATTCAATCTCACCACACTTATTTTTTTCTCGTATCTTTTTTTTATTGTATTGTTGATTTCCATTTTTCTTCTCCCTTTAAAAAGTTTCCATTCCTTCCCTTGGGCCCATTTTCCTGTGCTTCAATTTAATCCTCTTACGAATAGTCTAGACATCCCCTCCCTCCCCTCTTCCTACTCCTCCTCTCCTCTTCTTTTCCTCCTCCTCCTCTCCTCTTCTTTTCCTCCTCCTCTCCTCTCCTCTCCTCTTCTCTTTTCTTTTCTTTTCTTTTCTTTTCTTTTCTTTTCTTTTCTTTTCTTTTCTTTTCTTTTCTTTTCTTTTCTTTTCTTTTCTTTTCTTTTCTTTTCTTTTCTTCTTCTTTCTCTTCTCTTCTCTTCTCTTCTCTTCTCTTCTCTTCTCTTCTCTTCTCTTCTCTTCTCTTCTCTTTCTCTTCCTCTTCTCTTCTCTCTCTCTCTCTCTCTCTCCTCTCCTCTCCTCTCCTCTCCTTCTTCCTCTCCTCTCCTCTCCTCTCCTCTCCTCTCCTCTCCTCTCCTCTCCTCTCCTCTCCTCCTCTTCCCCTTCCTCCTCCATTGAATATCTTCTCTTAGGGGCCTATAAACTACCTTTTTTCAAACTTTACAGAAACACACACACACAGTCACACACACCACACACACACACACACACACACACACACACACACACACACACACACACACTCGTACCCTTCTATACACCCTTTTCGTACCTTTCCCACCCCTCCTGTTTCTCTTTAAATCCTTTCCACACACGGGTTCCTTTCCCAACATTGTTATTTTTTCTTCCTTAAATTATTCTTCCACTTTTTCATCCTTTAATTCTATAAATCAAACGTCCCCTCCTCCTCCTCCTCCTCCTCCTCCTCCTCCTCCCTCCTCTCCTCCTCCTCCTCCTCCCCTCCTCCTCCTCCTCCCCTCCCCTCCTCCTCCTCCTCCTCTCCTCCTCCCCTGACGTAAAAAATCGTTGCAGTTGTAGACTAATTAAGTCTAAAAAAGCGCGATATGAAGAAAAAATTGGGAAAGGAATTCAAATCAAACCCCCGAAAAGGTTCTTTCAATACGTTCGAAATAAGAAAAACGTCAAAACAATATTGGGCCACTGAAAAATAAAATAACATCTTGGTAAATGATAATAAGAGTATGGCGTTCGTACTCAATGATTACTTTAATGCGGTATTTATTAAAGAAGACGAAGCTCCATTACCAGAACCAGTAAACATGTATGCGGGACCCCGAAAGGGATAGTTGGTAATAGGAGAGATAACAGTAGACGAAATATCAAAGTATTTGCAGAAACTTGACCCGCAAAATCCGTGGGGGTGGACAAAATCTCGCCGCGCACTTCGCACATGTCACAGCAACTTTCGCTCCCATTAAAATTATTCTCATAACGCTAATGGAAAAAAAATGTTCCTAGTATGTGGAAATTAGAAAATTTTCACCAATTTTTAAAGAAAGGAGAAAGAGCCTCGCAATAATTATCCCCCAATTAGTCAAACGCCGTGTTTGTTAAACTTTTTGAGAAATATTGGGGGTAAAATTGTGTCTTTCCTCGATGAAAAAAACTCAATACAAAAAATATTTTCATGGATTTCAAAAAAGAGACCCGCTTAAAAAACCTCTCGATTTTTTTAAAGTCATTTTTTAAAACTAGGACGCTAAATTCCTCGGATGAAATATACCTTGATTTTCAGAAACCCTTCGAACAGTTCCCCAAAGCATTTTTGACCAGCAAAGGGACATGGTTTAAGAGAGCAATTTGTTCTGGATTGGCGATTGGCTTTAAAATCGCAAAAACGGGTATAAAAAATGGCGAGGCATCTGATTGCTTAGATGTTACATTGGGGTCCCCTCAGGGGCTGGGTCTTGGTCCTACTCTTTTTCTGAATATATAAATACGGGACTGCAATTGTATCTAAAATATAAAAATTTGCAGATGACCCCCAAATTAGGGGAAAAGCATATACTAAAAAAACGCAAACTCATAAAACGTGATCTCGAAAAACATCGTTTGGGATGATAAATGGTTTTAAAAATTCTTCCGAAAAATGTAAAGAAAGGGATATAGCACAAAAACCTCAAATAAAACTATAAAATGAAAAATAAATCGCTAACTGAAGTAAGCGGGAAAAAAGATTTAGGTTCTCTCAGTACGATCTTAAAACCGTCCCATTCCCTACTGCCGTAAAAAGGCGAATAGATTTTTGGGCTTCTTTAAAACGCAACTTTAACATAAAACTCCGAAAGTAATGACACAATTATACACGTCCTTGGTTTTTGCCCCCACTTAGATAGCCTTCAATTCTGGTCGCCCCCCGTTTCGTAAAAGCAAGCCCAAAATTTGGGAAACGTGCAAAGAATAGCAAACCAAAAAAATTCCTCTCTGGAAATTCATCTTATGAAGAGAGACTGCGGAAAATTAATATGTTTCCCCAAGGACTAGAACCGTGGGGGCTTGAAGAAAATTAAGATCCTAAAAAGGGTTTTTTATGTCATTAAACAGAACCTATTCGGCTTTTTTCCTCAAGTATAACAGAAATAATGTTTTAAAACTAAAAGGTCAACGTTGCATCACGATCTCCGTAAAAATTATTTCAATGTTAAGGGGTTGAACGATGGAAAAGTTACCAGGAAAAGTTGTCGAAGCCAGCCAATACACATTTAAAAACAGACTTGACGCGCACTGTAAAGTAAAAGGGGATTGATGTGCCCCGCGAATTCTATTTTTTTCCCCCGGTCGATTATTTAGTGGGAGTGGATTGTAGTTTTAATTTCAAACCTACATTCTTCACTACGTAAATTTCCCTGTTTCCTATCTTCTTTTGGGACTGGATATTTTCCAACTGTTTTTTTACATGTAGTTGATATTTAGTATGTATTTTAACAGATACCCTCGTCTGGGCCTTAGGGCTCCTGTGTCTGTTTTTTCCTATGTAACCTATGTAATCCTCCTCTCCTCCTTTCCTCCACTTTCAACACTCTTCCCCTTTTCCCAGTAACTTTTCCAATACTTTAAAGCCCTTCCCCCCTTTTTTTTTTCTGATCCTCCTCCTCCTCCTTTTCTTCCTCCTCCTCCTCCTCCTTACTTCTCATTTCACGTAATCCCCCAGAGCGATGAATAATCAAACGTGTGTGTGTGTGTGACTGTGTGTGTGTGTGTGTGTGTGTGTGTGTGTGTGTGTGTGTGTGTGTGTGTGTGTGTGTGTGTGTGTGTGTGTGTGTGTGTGTTTTATGACCTAGCCAAAATATTTTATGGAATACTGAAAGGTTAGAGAGAGAGAGAGAGAGAGAGAGAGAGAGAGAGCCAGAGAAGAAGAGAGGAGAGAGAGAGAGAGAGGAGAGAGAGAGAGAGAGAGAGAGAGAGAGAGAGAGAGAGAGAGAGAGAGAGAGAGAGAGAGAGAGAAGAGAGAGAGAGAGAGAGAGAGAGAAGAGAGAGAGAGAGGAGAGAGAGAGAGAGAGAGAGAGAGAGAGAGAGAGAGAGAGAGAGAGAGAGAGAGAGAGGAGAGAGAGAGAGAGAAGAGAGAGAGAGAGAGAGAGAGAGAGAGAGAGAGAGAGAGAGGAGAGAGAGAGAGAGAGAGAGAGAGGAGGAGAGGAGAGAGAAGAGAGAGGAGAGAGAGAGAGAGAGAGAGAGAGAGAGAGAGAGAGAGAGAGAGAGAGCAGGAGGACTGTGACAAGACGCTGAAGAAAGGGAAGTGAACTAACAGGCGGAGGACAAAAAGTGCAAATAATTCACGTTAATAAAAATGACGTGAAGGCACAGTTACTGGAGAAGGAGGGGGGAGGGGGTAAGGGGAGGGGAGTGAGTCTTCGTCTTCAGCCTCCTGCCCTGGTGTTATCATACGACACTTAATAGGTTGATGTGGTCGTTGTGATGATGTGATGTGATGAGGGGAACATAATGTGAGGGGAGAACATTACAGGTGGTGGTGGTGGTGGTGGTGGTGAAGGCTATGGTCATATTATTGATGCGGTAGGAGCATTTTGGTGGTGGTGGTGGTAGTAGTAGCATAGTAGTAGTAGTAGTAGTAGTAGTAGTAGTAGTAGTAGTAGTAGTAGTAGTAGTAGTAGTAGTAGTAGTAGTAGTAGTAGTAGTAGTAGTAGCAGTAGCCGTAGTAGTAGTAGTAGTAGTATAAGTGGTGATAGTAGTAGTAGTAGTAGTAGTATAAGTGGTGATAGTAGTAGTAGTAGTAGTAGTATAAGTGGTGATAGTAGTAGTAGTAGTAGTAGTATAAGTGGTGATAGTAGTAGTAGTAGTAGTAGTAGTATAAGTGGTGATAGTAGTAGTAGTAGTAGTAGTAGTAGTAGTAGTAGTAGTAGTAGTAGTAGTAGTAGTAGTAGTAGTAGTAGTAGTAGTAGTAGTAGTAGTAGTAGTAGTAGTAGTAGTAGTAGTAGTAGTAGTAGTAGTAGTAGTAGTAGCAGTAGTAGCCATAAACCCGTCCTCCTGACGGGTTTATATACGCCACTGTGTATGAAAGACGCTGGATTCATTCTATCACTACAAAAAAAACATTTTCACTAATTCAAACTTTAATGCGCTTAATTAACAAAGAAAAGATGCTTCTACAGTATATACATAAGAAAATGTATTCAATTTCCTAAATCTTATTATACGTTAAAATCACACATTCTGGTCTGTGCGGTAGTACCATCACTACTACTACTACCACTATAACTACAACTCCTACTATTACTGCTACACCACAAAAACACTAATGACACCAACCACAAACACAACAAAAAACAATAATAACAACCACAGGCCGCACCAGGCAGACCCAATGCGCAAGACAGCACGAAACAAAAATAATACTGTAAGTTCATAAAACAAGATTATCGGCATTAGTTAGGCAAGCATTTTTGCAACGCCGGACATAGACACGCTTCGGATATAAACCTTAGGTACTCACACACGCAAGGAGGAGGAGGAGGAGGAGGAGGAGGAGGAGGAGGAGGAGGAGGAGGAGGAGGAGGAGGAGGAGGAGGAGGAGGAGAGGAGGAGGAGGAGGAGGGAGGAATACAAAGGAAACACAAACAGCAACAGACCGATAGGTCCTTACAAGGCTGTTTGCTTTAACTACACTACACTAACTAGATAATAAGAGAGAAAGGATAGGAAGTAGAAGGCTCCGAGGAGGAGGAGGAGGAGGAGGAGGAGGAGGAGAGGAGGAGGAGGAGGAGGAGGAGGAGGAGGAGGAGGAGGAGGAGGGGGAAGAGTAGGGGGAGGAGTAGGGGGAGGAATACATAGGAATACATATATAGGAATAACAGACACCAGGAGACCTATTGGTCCATAACTAGGGTATCTGTTGAACTACAATACTACTAACTATCAACTACATGTAAGAGGACAGTTAGAAAATGATACCATGTCCCTAAAGAAGATAGGAACATGGAAGTTTCGTAGTGAAGAATGATAGGATATAAAATATGCTAACTTTTTTTTTTTTTTTTTTTTACATATTTGTGCCTATAGCGCCTGTAGACAGTGGTGACCCAGGGCTCGAATGGTAGGCTCTGGAGGTTCACTTGAGGGCTGTGATGATGGTTGGTCCTCGCCCGTGGTGGCGCAGGCAGGATTTATAGTGACGCCTGTGATTAGAGGCTAATGCCGCCCCCCTGTGTCCTCCGATGCACTCGCAATCGAGGGTAGAGTTAATGGGCAGGGCATGTGGGTGTTCTTAGGCCACTCGACGGTGCAGAAAGGTTTTGGGTTTCTTCGGGGATCGAACTCGGGTCACCGAAAACGCCAGTCGGAGACGCTAACCACTCCGCTACCGCCTCCCCCTACACTACCTACAACACTAACTACAACTACCACTAACACTAATCGATCCGGGGGACTGGGGGATCCGGGGGAGGAGGAGGAGGAGGAGGAAGGAAGGAAGGAAGGAAGGAAGGAAGGAAGGAAGGAAGGAAGGAAGGAAGGAAGGAAGAAAGAAAGAAAGAAAGAAAGAAAGAAAGAAAGAAAGGAAGGAAGGAAATATGAAAGCTTTATATGAGTAAAAAGAAAGGGAATTGAGATAGGGAAGATGCCTTTCTTGTCCTCACTACTCTTTAGCCAATCAGCTGTTTCCTTTGACCACGCCAGCCAATCAGCGAACAGCAAATTAGTGTTAATATATATTTTGCCTCCGCGCTACAAGGTTCCAACATGTATCATAGAGTTTGCTTAAGAGTAACACGCTGATAACCTGACTACTGGCTGGTGAGCCTGGAGTTGGATGTGAAGGGAAGTGTAAGCGTCTTAACTCCAACCTCCAACCTCTTTGTGGATTGAAAAAAAAAAGATCTTTAATATTGCGAGGGTGCCTGTTTGACGGAATCTGAGAGAAAGTAAGATTGGAGACAGTGATGATTGCCAAGGCAGATTCACGTCTCAAGGTTATGGAAGGTGATAAGGAGCCCAAGAGTTGTTGTGGCTGCGTGTACGTCTTTCGGCGGCTGTGGCGACAGCTGACCAAGAAGAAGAAATCCAAGCGGAACACTGATGACGTGGAAGTTTATGCTAAGAAGGAGGAAAAAGAGGAATCAGTAGTGATTATCGAAGAGAAGATCGCACAAGAAAAAGAAAACAGTGTATTAATTGAAGAAACAAAGGACATCAAAGAACCAGAAAACATTGAACACGATTCAGTAACGGAAGAAAACAGAAACACTGAGCATGAAGCCAAGGATGTCAACACCGCCACTACCAGCGCGGTGCAGGAAGAGGCACATCAGGAAACACAGGAAGAGCAGAAGGAAGAAGAAAAACGTTCTAAACGAAAGAAAAAGAAACCACGACCGAGGGCCAAGGCGCGCCGTGCCGAGGCAGACCAGGGCCTCGTGTCCGGCGTGATGTACGTGCACGGCCAGGCCCTGCACGTCACCTCCGAGGACTGGACGCTGGCATGCGGCAAGAGACACCGCCCCAGGCAGGCTCAGGCGCTGCCCGCCGTCACCGAGGCGGCGCTGTGCACCCAGCAGCAGCAGAAGCAGGCAGAGCCCCAGAAGGCCGCGCCGCAGAAGGGGGCGCCGCCACCGGCCAAGAAGCGTGCGGAGGAGAGCGTGAGGGACTCGTGGAAGGTGGAGAAGGTGGAGATGGAGGTGGCCGCGGCGCCCCACATGCGGCGCTGCATCGTCGGAACTGGCGGCGCCACACTGAAGAAGATGCAGCAGGAGTTTCCCGGCGTTGTAGTGAAGGTGCCGCCGCCCCGGGACGCCGTGACCGCCACCGTCACGGTGCGGGGACCTCAACGGCAGGTTACCGCCGCGGCGCATCGCCTCAAGGCGCTGCTGCACGAGGCGGAGGTGGTGGAGGCGCAGGTGGCAGTGGCGCCACACCAGCGGCGCCACGTGATAGGCCTTGGCGGCGCCAACATCCGGAAGCTGCAGAAGGAGTTTCCCGATGTGGCGGTGACGGTGCCGCCTCGCGAGGACCGCGCCGCCCGCAGCGTGGCGCTGAAGGGTCCACGGCGCCAAGTGGCCGGCGCCATGGCACTCTTTGGCACCCGAGGCCAAGGCCAAACTGCCCCGCACACCACCACCCACACTACACCCCCAACACCCGCCCCAACCATTGTCTTAACCACCACCAACCCAATCACCATTCAAACCACTACCCAAACCACCATCCCAACAAACAACACCCACACTACCACTAAAACTCCTCTCCCCATTACTGTTGTTAATCCCGCCCAAGTCGCCGCCCTCCCTCCCGCCCTCAACGCCGAGGACTTTCCTTCCCTCAGCGCGGCACACGCAACACACCGCCGACCACACCCTCCCGCCCGCAACACCCAACACCTTCACGCCAACACCCAACACCCTCCCTCCCAGGGCAACACCGCCCACTCTTCTGCCAACACCCTCGTTCACCCTCCTGCCCATTCACGCCCCTCTACAAGACGCCGCAAATTACAATCCCCTGCCCAAAACACCGCCCGCAATACCACCCACCACAGCAACTATCCTCCCGCCCATTACCATAACTATCCTCCTGCCCATTACCATAACTATCCTCCCGCCCACTACATTAACTATCCTTCCGCCTACTATCAAGACTATTACACCCATCCTAACTATCCTCCCGCCCACTACTGCAACTATTACGCCCACTATCAAAACTATTACGCCCACCACGACTCTTCTACCGCCCACTACCACAACAACCAACCCGCCCACCACCACGCCCGCAGAAGCCGCCGCCCCACCCACCCTCACGCCCACCCTTGAGACATACACTGACCTCAAATTCTAATAAATACATAAACTGACTGAATAAACTGAAATGAATGAAGAAACTGACTGAATAAACTGAAATGAATGAATAAATTGACTGAATAAACTGAAATGAATGAATAAATTGACTGAATAAACTGAAATGAATGAATAAATTGACTGAATAAACTGAAATGAATGAATAAACTGACTGAATAAACTGAAATTAATTAATAAACTGACTGAATAAACTGAAATGAATGAATAAACTGACTGAATAAACTGAAATTAATGAATAAACTGACTGAATAAACTAAACTAATAAATAAACTGACCTCAAGTATTTGTATGTCAGGTCAATTATCTAACCCGGGATCTCGTGACTTCTTTGATTTCAATTGTGGAAAATATTATGTATTACGTTCTTTTTAGCGGAGTTTAACCCCTTCACGCCCAGATCTTTCCTTTGCTATAAAAAAAATCGTCTGTTGTTAGCCATAAAATAACGAAAAGTAACTAAATATAACAAATTAACTAGTGGACAAGAATAGTAAACAGGTTATATCTATAAAATATTACTTATATTCACTAAAAATCGTCTAATGGTAGCCAAATTACAATGGAAATTACGCTCTGGGCCTCAAGGGGTTAATTGCGTATTCAGTAGATAGTATTGAAACTTAAGGGAATTTTGAAGGAATATAAATTGATTTTAATGTAAACGCAGTCAATTTTAATATTTTCATGATTGACTTACTTTCTGAACAAAAACTAATATACTTGTTTTCTTTCTGAACAAAAACTGTAATGACTTTACTTTCTGAACAAAAACTGTAATGACTTTACTTTCTGAACAAAAACTGTAATGACTTTACTTTCTGAACAAAAACTGTAATGACTTTACTTTCTGAACAAAAACTGTAATGACTTTACTTTCTGAACAAAAACTGTGATGACTTTACTTTCTGAACAAAAACTGTGATGACTTTACTTTCTGAACAAAAACTATAATGACTTTACTTTCTGAACAAAAACTGTAATGACTTTACTTTCTGAACAAAAACTGTGATGACTTTACTTTCTGAACAAAAACTATAATGACATTACTTTCTGAACAAAAACTATAATGACTACTTTCTGAACAAAAACTGTAATGACTTTACTTTCTGAACAAAAACTATAATGACTTTACTTTCTGAACAAAAACTATAACGACTTTACTTTCTGAACAAAAACTATAATGACTTTACTTTCTGAACAAAAACTATAACGACTTTACTTTCTGAACAAAAACTATAATGACTTTACTTTCTGAACAAAAACTATAATGACTTTACTTTCTGAACAAAAACTGTAATGACTTTACTTTCTGAACAAAAACTATAACGACTTTACTTTCTGAACAAAAACTATAATGACTTTACTTTCTGAACAAAAACTATAACGACTTTACTTTCTGAACAAAAACTGTAATGACTTTACTTTCTGAACAAAGGAGGAGGAGGAGGAATGCAAAACAGAGAACAATCGTAGTACATAGGTGACACATATGACGTCACGAGAGAGAGAGAGAGAGAGAGAAGAGAGAGAGAGAGAGAGAGAGAGAGAGAGAGAGAGAGAGAGAGAGAGAGGAGAGAGAGAGAGAGAGAGAGAGAGAGAGAGAGAGAGAGAGAGAGAGAGAGGAGGAGGAGGAGGAGGAGGAGGAGGAGGAGGAGGAGGAGGAGGAGGAGGAGGAGGAGGGCTGGGGGGTGCTCAAATCAGTGACGTGCTTCACTCAGCTCAGTGCTTGACATGAAGAGTGAGATGGATGGTGGGGGTGAAGAGAGGGGAAGAACTGGAGGAGGGGTGGGGTTAGTAGTGTTGGGGTTGGGGAGGTGGGGATGGGGAGGGGCAGGTGGATAGGGAGGTCATAAGAAACTATGGAGGAGGGAGGAGGAAGGAGGAGGAGAGAGGAGGAGGAGGAGGAGGAGGAAGAGAATGATAAATTAATGACTTGAAAGGAACGAATAAGAAATGTTTTGGTACGGTCAGGTCAGGTCAGGTCAGGTTAGAAGGGACACCCAAAAAGGATGTGTAGAGAAGACGAAAGTTAGAAAAAAAGGAGTAAAGTAAGAGGAGGAAAGTGGAAAAGTATGAGTAGAGAGAGAGAGAGAGAGAGAAAGAGAGAGAGAGAGAGAGAGAGAGAGAGAGAGAGAGAGAGAGAGAGAGAGAGAGAGAGAGAGAGAGAGAGAGAGAGAGAGAGAGAGAGAGAGAGAGAGAGAAAGAAAAAAAAAGAGAGAGAGCAGGAAGGCAGAAAGAAAACGAGGAAAAGTAGGTGAAAGAGGTGACAGAGGCTAAAGGCTGATTCACACTGGCGTTTTTTCGGCATTTTTATAGGACGAGAAGGGGTCTGGGTCTGGGGCTGGTGTCATGATCGCAATAAGTTTTCAAAAAAAATCACACCACACCCCGATCGCTCGGTCTTTCAAGAGACCGACTTCTCGTCCTATAAAAATGCCGAAAAAACGCCAGTTGTGAATCAGCCTTAAGGAACAAGTGGAGTTAGGAGTCCAAGAGTTCGCTGGTCGGAGTCACATACTCTACTTTATGGACTCAAATATTCTAGTCTAGTCTTACGGTAATCATCTCATTGTCTTTCTTCATTACAGTACCAAAGAAAGTCAAGATACACGATAAGAACACAAGATTCTGAACATTTACTGCCTTAACTTATTTACCTTTTAAGCCATTTGTGTGATTAATGACTGTTTAGATAAAAAAAAAAAGTAACACGAGAACATAATATTACGTATCTCTAATCTTCTCAATAATCATAAGGACCTTTATAGTATATTTTGAACATGAGTGAGATGACTAAGAACTTAACTTATCTACTTTTAGAACCATCTGTGTGCTAAATAACTGTATAAACAAAACAAAAACAAAAAAATAATTATGATAAAAGGAATGAAGGAACATGTTTGATCGTGTTTGACATCTACGTATATAGAAGACCAAGGCGATACAAGTCCTTGACGCGTCTCCCTTTCCTTGTGATAACAGAGCCTCGCCTAGCAGGACGCAACTACGGTCAACACCAAAGCCTCGTCTTAACAACAACAACAACAACAACACAACAACAACATTACACAGGCAGTGACACGAGCCATGGTTACTGCACTGCTGTTGTCTGTCTGTTTGTATGTTGTGGGGTTGTTGTTGTTGTTGTTGCTGTTGTTGTTGTAGTTGTTTGATGTTGATGTTGATGATGATGATGATGATTGATAACGACCATGAAGGCTATGTACTATTGTGTGACAACTATCATTATAATAGACAAAGGAAACACACACACACACACACACACACACACACACACACACACACACACACACACACACACACACACACACACACACACACACACACACAACCCGGTCAACTAAATTTACAACGAGTAACCCAATGACCTTTAAGACAAATAATCGAGAAGACAAAAAAAAGACACAAAAAAAAAAGGTCGAACTAATCGATACCGTTTGATGAAATGTCCCTTTTTGGATCAAAGGAAATCGCTCGCTTCAGATGTTGTTACTAAAATAACAGAACTGAAAGGCGAGTGAGGAAGGGTGAAGAGAGAGAGAGAGAGAGAGAGAGAGAGAGAGAGAGAGAGAGGAGAGAGAGAGATGAGAGGAGAGAGAGAGAGAGAGAGAGAGAGAGAGAGAGAGAGAGAGAGAGGAGAGAGAGAGAGACGAGCAGACAGAAATAGATAAGATAAGAACAGATAATGAGAGAGAGAGAGAGAGAGAGAGAGAGAGAGGAGAGAGAGAGAGAGAGAGACACACACACACACAAGAGAGGACAAACAACACAGGGAAGAGCCAATCAGTACAGCACAGAGGAACAAGGCAGCTGAAGGGCCGCCCATCAAGAGGGTTGCACCGTGGGAGGGAGGCACCCGGGGCGGCCCTTATAACACCCTCACGGTAACAGACGGGAATAATAGTTTTCTGGTGCATTTTGCTCATTATTCGTCTACCTCACCGATTTTTTTGGTGCATTTTGTAATTTTTTTGTCTACCTCACCGATTTTTTGGTGTATTTTGTAAATTTTTTGTCCACCTCACCGATATTTTGGTGCATTTTGTTAATTTTTTGTCTACCTCACCGATTTTTTGGTGTATTTTGGTAATTTTTTGTCTACCTCACCGATTTTTTGTTGTATTTAAGTAATTTTTCGTTAACCTCACCGATAACAGCCTGGAACTAGGGGGGGGGGGGGGGGGGGGCACTCAGTAGAGCGCATACCTCCGCCCGAATATAAAAAAGTAAAATAAAATAAAGTAAGAAAAAGAAAGTAAATATATATATATATATATATATATATATATATATATATATATATAATATATATATATATATATTATATATATATATATATGCACTCAGTATGAGCGCATACCTCCGGCCGAATATTTCATCAATTGGTTGCCATGGCAACAGTTGTCAATAGATTTCATCCAAAATTAAATCAGTCCTTCCTTATACCAAATAGACTTGGTATACCGAGTTTGGTCCAAATCTATTTGTAACTTTTCGAGAAATCCTGTACACTAACAAACAGACAGACAGACGGACAGACAGACAGATCGGGGTGAAAACATAACCCCTCCAACTTCGTTGGCGGAGGTAACAATCGTGTTTTTGGTGCATTTTGGTCATTTTTTGTCTTTCTTTTTTCCCCGTTTCCATTCTTTAATTTTTTTTTTTCGCTCTCTCTCTCTCTCTCTCTCTCTCTCTCTCTCTCTCTCTCTCTCTCTCTCTCTCTCTCTCTCTCTCTCTCTCTCTCTCTCTCTCTCTCTCTCATAATCTGTGCTTATCATATCTATTTTTGTCTGTTCTCTCTCTCTCTGGTTGTCTCATTATCTGTTTTCATCATCTCTCTCTCTCTCTCTCTCTCTCTCTCTCTCTCTCTCTCTCTCTCTTCTCTCTCTCTCTCTCTCTCTCTCTCTCTCTCTCTCTCTCTCTCTCTTCTCTCCTCTCTCTCTCTCTCTCTCTCTCTCTCCTTGTTAGCCGAGCTCTTACCACCTCCCACTTGTCTCTTCTCAGTACACCGGACATTCATAAACCGGCCGCGTCGCTATAACAAAGGCGCGCCCTTCCATGTCTGTCTCTTCAGAGCTACGGCGAGTGTGCGAGCTGAACGGGCGAACATCACAAAGGACTAATATTACTAAGATACCTACATATATATATACTGCCTTATTGTATTAGGATTGTTACTCAGATACCTACATATATATACTACCTTAATGTATTCAGTTATAATCTACTTATATATTTAGATACTGTTTAAATAAATAAAGAATAAAAAAGCCTCCAAATCAGCCAGCTAGTTAGCCTGCAAGTTGGCCATGCAATAAGTATAGGCGTTTTCTGCGGGGATCCTGATTGCAACCGAAAAATTTTCGGTTGCTCAAATTTCGATCCCTGTTCAACCATCCAGGGAAGATGATTGGCCCGACCCGCAATCATTTGTTGTTGTTGTTGTGGCCGTTTGCAACCGAAAATTTTCCGATTGCAAAAAAAAATCCCCCGCAGAAAACGCCTTAAGTTAATCAGTCAGAGTTGGCTGGGTGTCTGAATAGTTGGCTGTTAGAGACTAGCAGGATGAATGACTGAAAAACTAGCTAGTCTCTAACAGCCAACTATTCAGACACTCAGCCAACCATCCCAGCCATACAACCACTCAGCAAGCCAGCCAGACAGCCAACCACTCCAGCCATACGACAACTCAGTAAGCCAGTCACTTAGCCAGCCAACCACTTAGCCAGCCTTCCCAGCCATACCACCACTCAGCCAACCAGACAGTCACTAAGCCAACGAATAACGAGTAAGAGAATAAATGATGAGTAAGAGAATAAATGACGAGTAAGAGAATACATGACGAGCATGCGAAATATCCAAAATATTCAGCTAAAAACAATCACATAAACATCACGGTCTGAGGCAACTAATATGGAAGAGTCATTTATTCTGGCAGCCAATTATTTATCTATCATGTCAATCAGTAGGCGGACATTACAGCGAGGCAGCTAATGGGATGGTCAGGTAATGGGATGGCCAGGTAATGGGATGGCCAGGTAATGGGATGGCCAGGTAATGGGATGGCCAGGTAATGGGATGGCCAGGTAATGGGATGGCCAGGTAATGGGATGGCCAGGTAATGGGATGGCCAGGTAATGGGATGACCAGGTAATAGGGTGGCCAGGTAATGGGATGGCCAGGTAATGGGATGGCCAGGTAATGGTATGGCCAGGTAATGGGGTGGCCAGGTAATGGGATGGCCAGGTAATGGGATGGCCAGGTAATGGGATGGCCAGGTAATGGGGTGGCCAGGTAATGAAGCACTCAGTCTAATCAGCACTCGGCTACCTGAGGGATGACGTTTTTTATCTATTTATTTATTTAACCCCTTGAGACCCAGAGCGTAATTTCCATTACAATTTGGCTACCATTAGACGATTTTTAGTGAACATAAGCAATATTTTATAGATATGACCTGATTAGTATCCTTGTAGACAAACTAATTTGGTATATTCAGTTACTTTTCGTAATTTTATGGCTCGACAACATACGATTTTTTATAGCAAAGGAAAGATCTGGCGTGAAGGGGTTAAACAGTATCAAAATATATAAGTAGAATAAAAGAAGTTACATTAAGGCAGTAAAGTGTACGTTACCTGTCGAATACCTGGCAGGACGTCGATAGCCATTCACACACAAAGAATGATCCTGCATATTTACTGCCATAACTTATCTATCTTCTAAGCAATCTGTGTGATTAATAACTGATTAAATAAAAAGAATACAACAAAGTCCGTACAGTAGATTCATGCAGGTCGGTAAACTAATAGGTAAACTGATCACTTGGGTTTTAAAGTTAGATAGTTAGTCAGTGTAGCCATGACAGACAAACTAAAGATCACCAAAAAGTAGGGAGCTATCCACCACCTATAAACTAGTTAAGTCACGTCTTCAAGTCATCCATAGTACACCTAAACAGCCATATAACCAGTCAGCCAGCCAGAGAAAAAAAGAAAATAACACAGTAATGGAGAGAAATAATAAAGGAAAATAACACGTAATGGAGAGAAAAGAGGAGGAAAATAACATGTAAGGGATAAAAAAAAAAAGGGAAAAAATAAAAAACACGTATAAAACCAGTAAACAGCCAGCCAGTCAGCAACCCGGGTTTCACCCAAAGCCACCCCAGCCAGCCAGTCATTCGGGTTCACCCAAACCCAAGCCCCCCAAAGCCCCCCAATGTCAGCCGTCGGGCCCCCCAAAACCCAGCCAAGTCAGCCAGGCCACCCAGTCAGTCAGCGCGGGACCAGCCACCCACAAAGCCGGGGAACCCTCAGAAAGGGGGGGGGCCCCCATTTAATCATTTCACCCCCAAACCCAAATATTCTCCCCCCAAACCACGAAATTGACGGGGGGGGCCCAAAAACCAATAAAATAAAGGGTTTGGGTCAGGAAAACAAAGCGCCAGGGGACGCGACGGAGAGGAACAGGCGGGGGGCGGGGAAGGTTTGGGACGAAGGCTAGGGAGGGGGGAAGGGGGAGGAGGAGGAGGGGGAGGAGGAGGGAGGAGGAGGAGGGGGGAGGAATAAAAAGGGGGAATACAAAGGAAACAAAAAACAGCAACAGACCAAAGGGTCCTTAAAAAACTGTTTTTTTTTGTTTAACTAACTACACTAAAAGATAAAAAGGGAAAAGGAAAGGATAGGAAGTAGAAGGTTTCCTCCTACCCCCCCAAATCCCCACCCGACGTTTGGCCCGGAAAAAGAAGTGATACCATGCAAATAAAAAAACTCCCATGGAATTTGGGGGGGAAATTTGGGAAAGCTTTAATCTTGAAACAAACACAAAGGGTTTGGGGGGTTTAGGTTTAGTGCTAGATAGTGGGGCCATGTATGTGGGGTTTTGGGTAATGGTGTAAAAACACAGTGTGGGGTTTTAAAGGGGGTGGGGGCGGCACCCTTCCCGGGCGCTTTTTTGGGGAAGGCAGCAGTAAATCAGTCCCCACTCCGTTCAACCCACTGCATTGTGTACTTTCCATTTTTAGGACGCCGTCCACTTCAATGCCCCCTGCAGCAGGGGCCCCCCTTGGTACCTTAAATCCCGATGGTGGTAAACAAAATGTCAGGACCCTAACTAAAACCCAAAACCCCGTAAACAGGTCGAGAGTAGTAGTGGAAACCTTTAAAATCGGGCTATTGTGGGGTTATGGGGTTCTAATTTAGTGTTGGTTAGGTCAGTGGGGAAGTTCGGGGGTGGTGCGCACCCTTTTCCTGGCGCTTTTTTGGGAGGAAAGCGGGTCAATAAGGGCCCCGGGCTCCTTTTCCCAACCCACTGCGGTGGGCATTTTCCCAAAAGTGGGGACGCCTTTCCCACATTTCAAAGCCCCTGCACCAGGGACCCTGGAATTAAATCCCGTGGGGGGTCCCCAAAATGACGGGGCCCCTTTACTAAAACCACACCCCGTCACGGGTTTAAAAGTTGTATTTAGTGGCCCGTTTACTCGGGGTGTCTGAGACGGGGTGGGAGGAGTTGTGTAGCCCGGACTCGCAATTTTTTACCCCAAGAGATTTAAGTTTCAGAGGCCCCCCCAAATAAATTTATTATTCCGAAAAAAAAAACAGTGACAACCGGGGTTTTTATATAAATATTTATCGAGGGAATTTTAAAATGATTTTTGTTTTGGGATTTTACTACGTCTGAGGGAAAGCCCATTCCAATACGTTTACAAAAACGGTTTGAAGAATTATTTTGCTTCGTCGTTACAAACCTTTCCCTTTGCTTATTTAAAATTCCGGGTTTCATTTGAGCTTGCCCGGGCTAGCGTGAAAAGATTTTTTTGGGGACTACTTTGGTAAATCCGTTAAAGATTTTAAAAACTTGATGGGGTTTACCTCTTACCCCTTCGTTTTGTTAGGGGGGGAAATTAAGTTAAGCCCCTTTGAGCCGATTTTTCGTACGTTTTATTTCCCCAATTAGGTATCTTTTGGGTTACTCTGCGCTGAAATTTTTTCTATTTTATCTAGTCCTTTTTATAATAAGGTGCCCAAAAATTTGCACACAGATCTAGATGGGGCGAACAAGGATAAAAAAGAAATGAGGTTTTAACTTTTTCAGAATTTTTTAAACGAAAGTTTTGTCCAATAAAAAACCCAAACCAAAATTTTTTTGCAGTTTTTACTACCCATAAAAAAGGGGTTAAATTTGGTTTGAGATCTTTCGAGATTAATTAAAGCCTAAATCTTTTTCTTTAAACAACATTTTTGGTTTGGGAAAACGTTTATCACGTAACTTTTTGAGGGTTTTTATTACCGAATGTAGACTGGCATTCGTCAAGGGTTTAAAAAACATTTTTCCATGTTTTTGACCCTTTTTGTTTGCGTGTTTTTAAATCGTTTTGTAGAGTTTTTTCTGAGATTCGTAGAGGCTATTTTTTGTGATTTTGTTTGTCATCAGAAATTTTGATATATGGGATTTTGATTCCCCCCCCCCCCACGGGCCCTTTATGTATATTAAGAACAGGATAGGTCCGAGAAATTTACCTTGAGGAAAACCAATTTACACTGGTCCAGTCAGAAGAATTTCCATTTATTTTCCACCCTTTTTTTACGATTTTACAGCCAGTTTTTTTATCCCCAAAAATTTGGGAAAGATTTGGGCCCGTTATACCATGAGCCCTTTTTCTTTGCTAATTTAGACGCGGGAGGAGGGGGGAGGAGGAGGAGGAGGAGGAGGAGGAGGAGGGAGGGGAGGAGGAGGAGGAGGAAAGGAGGAGGGGCGAAAAAAGGGGGGGGAGGTGCAGAAAAGGTCACCCAAAAAAAATGAGGGGGAGGAAAAGGGAGAAAAAAGAAGTGGAAAAAGGAAAAATGAATCGATGATGGGGGTGATAAGATTTTTTTTTTTGGGGGGGGGGGAGGGGGGAGAGAGAGAGAGAGAGAGAGGAGAGGAGAGAGAGAGGGGAGGAAAAAGAGAAAAGGGGAAGAGAGAAAAGAGAGGGGAGAGAGAGAGAGAGGAGAGGAGAGAGAGGGGAGAATTTTTGGTTTAAATATGAAGCAATACAATTTTTGGAAAAAAGCTACGTAAAAAACAACCCCGAGCTTTAAAAGGGAAAAAATTAATGAAAAAAAAGGAAGACAGGAAGGAAGGAAGGAAAACCAGATAGAAGGAGGGAAGGAAAATGGATCCAGGTGTTAAAATTTCGGTTGCCAAAAACCCAAAAAAACAAAGCCTACTTCGCTCTCATGTGAGCTTTTTTAGAACTTTAAAATAAAAAGGGAAGGGGGCGTTGGGTTTATTTTCACCCCGTACACCCCCCCAGTCCAGGTCCAGGGGCCATTGCCCCCCGGGGCTGGTTTTCAGGCGTTCCTTTGCATTCGGTCCCGCCCGGTTTTGAGGCCCCCCAAGTTCGTTTGGCGGTGGTTGGCGCTTTTTATAGCAATAAAACCCTTTTTTTGGTATTGCAAAAATGGGCTAGATAGGATCAAAGTATCTTATCTTATCCAGTCTAGTCCAGTCTATTCTAGACCAGTCCAATCCAGGCAAATCCATTCCAGTTCAGTTCAGTCCAGGCCAGTTCAGTCCAGTCCAGTCCAGTCCAGTGCAGTCCAGTCTAGTCTAGTCCAGTCCAGTCAAATCCATTCCATTTCATTCCAGTTCATTCCATTCCATTCCAGGCCAGTCCAGTCCAGTCCAGTCCAGTCCAGTCCAGTCTAGTCTAGTCTAGTCTAGTCTAGTCTAGTCTAGTCTAGTCAAGTCCAGTCAAATCCAGTCCAGTCCAGTCAAATCCAGTCTAATCCAGTCCAGTCAAATCCAGTCCAGCCCAATCCATTCCAATCCAGTTTAGCCCAGTCCAATCCATTCCAAGCCAGTCCAGTCCATTGCAGTCCAGTAGTAGGCGTGGGATAAGCCTTGTCGTCGGTTCCCATGGTCACTGTTTTTGTTACCAGTTGATTGTATGTTTTCTTGCTATTTTGCTACCTCTCATCTCTACCTCTACCTCTACCTCTCATCTCTACCTCTATCTCTCATCTCTACCTCTACCTCTCATCTCTACCTCTATCTCTCATCTCTACCTCTACCTCTACCTCTAACTCTCATCCCTTGCCTCTCACCCGCGGCGACGCCGTACCGGATGCGACCCATTATCCGGCAGACACCGTGATGGAAGGTGTTCACTCTTATTAAAAAAAAAAAAATATTAATAATAATAAAAAACTGATTCCCTGATGGAAGGAGGGTTTTCACTTTTATTTAAAAAAAAAAATAATATTAATAATAATAAAAAACAGACACCGTGATGGAAGGTCTTCACTCTTATTAAAGCAAAAAAATAATAATGATAATAATATAAAACAGACACCGTGATGGAAGGTCTTCATTCTAAAAAATAAAAGTGAAAAAACCTCGATCCAACTTTCCTACCAATATGATATTCCTGTGAAGTGAATAAATTAAAACGTATTTGTGCTTATATATATTTAATGAAGCTGCTTTTATGAGGTTGAAGTCGTGTTATGTCGAGGAGGTAAAAAAAAATACATAACACGAAAATATAGAGGTGAAACTAATTTAGATGTGACTTTTCTGGTATTTATTATATGGTAACATTTTAAATTAATTATAGAGGCATATAAAAAAAAAAAACAAAAATTAGGAAATGAGGGATATTTCTGAAAGTATAATGTAAGAAAAGGGCTAGATAAGATCAATCTAAATAGAATTAACATAACAACTGAAGTTATTGGAAGTAAGGAAAGGATAACATTTTTGGATTTGCAGGAGGTGAAAAAAAGAGGAAATTTTTAGAAGCTGAAGGTTGAATCTGTTATGTAGGATAAAAAATACAACACGATATGGTAGGTGACGTAATTAGGAAGGGTATTATATATGTCTGTAGGATATTAGAGGTTTAAAACTATTCTAAATTGAAGATTTTCCGATTCTGCTTAGAGGTAATAGGTACTATACAGTTAAAGATCAAATAAAATGAGAAATGAATACCATGTTGGATGGAAGAAAAAAGGGAACACGAAGGAGGAGGAGGGAAGAAAGAAGTTTTGGATAGAGGACAAAGGAAAAATGGAGAGAGAAAGCCAATCAAAACGTAGTTGAACTATGTAATATGGAGAGTGAGGATGGAGGACAGGAAAAGTATATGAAGATAGAAAACCTGAAGGACAAGAGGATGAAAGGATAAGAAAGAAATATTTGAGGGACCGAGGAAGACAAAAAGAAGAGGAGGAAAAGGAAGAAGTCATCGAAAAACAAAAAGGAAGAGGAAACTGAAAGAGAGAGTGACTATCAAAATGAGACGAAGGATGGAGACGAAAAGGTAGAGGAGGAAAGAAAGAGACGAGACGAAAGAGAGGAGAAGAGAGAGAGAGAATTTTTGAGGAGAAGTGGGAGAAAGAGGGAGAAAGAGAGAAGAGAGAAAAGAAGAGGAAGAGAGAGAGAGAGAGAAGAGAGAGAGAGAGAGAGAGAGAGAGAGAGGAGAAGAGGGGAGAGAGAGAGAAGAGAGAGAGAGAGAGAGGAGGGGAGAGAGAGAGAGAGAGAGAGAGAGAGAGGAGAGGAGGAGAGAAGAGAAGAGAGAGGAGAAGGGAGGAGAGAGAGAGAGAGAGAGGAGAGAGAGAGAGAGAGAGGATAAAAGGGATGTAAGTGTATTGGGGATAAAAGAGGGTATAGAGAGAGGGAAGAGGAGGGTAAGGAATAGAAAGGGAATGGAAAAGTATGAGTATGAAATATGGCGAGTGGTATAGTAAGGAGAATGTCACCTCTCTCTCTCTCTCTACGCTCCTCCCCCTTCTCCTCTCTCCTCTCTACATCGTCTCAGCCCACACACCCTCCCCTTACCAAATTCATTCATTGTATCCTTTCCCCTCCCCCCTTAGAGAACCACTTACCGGCATTCATTACTAGAAGGAAGAAACAAACACCCACCACCATCCCCACCACCACCCCCCCCAACACCACCACCCACCACCACCACCCCCAACACCACCACCACCACCACCACCACCACCCCACTCCCCCAACCCCCCTCCCCCACCCCACCCCCAACCCCACCACCCCACCCCACCCCCCACACCACCACCACCCCACCACACCCTACCCAACACCCTACCCCCCCCCCCCACACCCCCAACCCCACATCACCACCACCACCACCCCCCCACCACCACCACCACCCCCCCAACCACCACCCCACCCACCACCCACCCCACATACCCCAACACCACCACTACCCCACACCACCCACACCACCCACCACACCACCACACCACCACCACCACCACCACCCACCACCACCACCCCACCACCACCACCCACCACCCACCCTTCCCCCAACACCACCACACCACCACCACCCCCACCACCCCCACAACCACCACATCACACCACCACCACCACCACCACACCACCACCCACCACCACCACACCACCCCCCCAACAAAGCCAATTTCCCCCGAGCTCATTCCTCCCTCTTAAAAAAATTTAAATAAAAATGTTAGTAATAAGATAATAATAATAATATAATAATAATATAATAATATACTAGTAATAAATATAATAGTAGTAATAAAAATAATAGTTATACCGTCCCTTCTACTTTTCCATAATATTAATCTCTTTTCCCTTTCCTCTCCCTCATACATTTTTAGTCACATTGCCTTTCCTTTCCCTTTCCTCCTGTTCTTTCTTACCTACACTGAGTATTAGACTGAACTGGAATGGATTTGACTGGACTAGACTAGACTGGAGTAGACTGGCCTGGAATGGAATGGATAGGAATGGAATGGACTGGCCTGGAATGGAATGGACTAGAATGAAATGGACTGGACTGGCCTGGAATGGAATGGACTAGAATGGAATGGAATGGAATGGACTGGCCTGGAATGGAATGGACTGGAATGGAATGGACTGGACTGGCCTGTGGAATGGAATGGACTGGCCTGGAACTGGAATGGACTAGAATGGAATGGACTAGCCTGGAATGGAATGGACTGGCCTGGAATGGAATGGAATGGAATGGAATGGACTGGCCTGGAATGGAATGAAATGGACTAGAATGGAATGGAATGGAATGGAATGGAATGGACTGGCCTGGAATGGAATGGACTGGAATGGAATGGAATGGACTGGCCTGGAATGGAATGGACTGGCCTGGAATGGACTAGAATGGAATGGACTGGCCCGGAATGGAATGGAATGGACTGGACTGGACTGGAATGGAATGGACTGGACTGGCCTGGCCTGGAATGGACTGGACTGGCCTGGAATGGAATGGACTGGACTGGACTGGACTGGACTGGACTGGATGGAATGGAATGGACTGGACTGGACTGGACTGGACTGGACTAGACTAGACTGGACTGGACTAGAATGGAATGGACTGGCCTGGAATGGAATGGACTGGCCTGGCCTGGAATGGATTGGAATGGATTGGAATGGATAGGAATGGACTGAACTGGAATGGAATGGAATGATGGATAGGAATGGAATGGACTGAACTGGAATGGAATGGAATGGATTGGACTGGCCTGGCCTGGCCTGGCCTGGAATGGAATGGAATGGAATGGACTGAACTGGAATGGACTGGACTGAACTGGAATGGAATGGAATGGGTTTGACTGGATTCTTTTTTTTCCTCATTCATTCTTTCCTCCATAAGTGCCTTCTCCTTTGCTTCCCCAGTATTCCTTTTTTCATTTCTTTTATATAAACAGTTATTAATCCCACAGACGGCTTGAAAGGTAAGTAGAAAACCCTCCCATAGCATCAGCATTTGACCGAATGTTTACAGTATTCATCGGACCCCTATGCACCGATACTTGTTTTACCTATAGTACATACGTTTAGTTAATTTCCTTTTAGTTCCTTTAGTTACTGTTTGTCCTTCCTCCCTAATCATTATCCTTTATCCCTTACCTTCTCTCCCACTTTCTATAATCAAAGTGGTGATTAACCCCTTGAGACCCAGAACGTAATTTCCATTGTAATTTGGTCGCGGCATTAGGCGATTGTAGTGACTAGAGCAATCTGTTAAGATATGACCTGTTTCGAGTCTTGATCGACTAACTACTTTGGTATATTAAGTGACTTTTCTTAATGTTATGGATTGACAACATACAATTCTTTATAGTAAAGGAAAAATCTGGGCGTGAATGGGTTAAATTTGACTTCTTCTCTCCTCCTCAGTCACCTCAAGCCCTTTCTCTCACACCTATATATGTTTTGTAAGTTCTCAAGTTTAATAAAGTAGATATTATAAAATACTATATAATTTATACACATACGTTGGTTTTGCAGTAAAGATGCATGGGTGAATGAAATGAAGGAGAAAACATCTACTGCGTTCACATTATTCGATAAGTGAAATTCAATGACACGAAAAAAAAATCTCTTCGAAAAAAACATCTTTGAAAAAAAAAAATCTCTTCGAAAATAGTCTTCGAAAAAAAAATGCCTCTAAAAAAACTGTCTTCGAAAATAATATCTTCGAAAAAAAAATCTCTTCGAAAAAAAAAAAAATTCTTCGAAAAAAATCTCAAGTCCGTGATTGTCTTTTGTCTGCGAAGATGAGATTGCAGGGCGACCTCATCTAAAATGCAGACTAGCTCTCGAAAAAGTATTAAAAAAGAAAAAGAAGAAAAAAACTAGGTAACTTGAAAAAGTTAAAAGAAAAAAAAAGACAGGAAGAGGGTGAAAAAAAGGGGACATAATTATATTTTGTGAAAAACTAAAAAGAAAAAAAAGTCAAGGAGAGGGAAAAAGGTGACATATTTTGTGAAAAACCAAAAAGGAATAAAAAAAAAAAGAGATAAAAGGGGGACATGTAATTCGCGAGAAACTAAAAAGAAAAAAAGAAAAAAGAGACAAGAAGAGGGGAAAAAAGGGGACATACTATATTTTGCGAAAAATTAAAAAGAAAAAAAAGAAAAAAAAAGACAAGAAAAGGGGGAAAAAGGGGGGACATATATTTTGCGGAAAAAAAAGGAAAAAAATACAAGGAAAAAAAGGGGACATATATCTTGCGAAAAACTAAAAAGAAGAAAAAAGAAAAAAAAGAACATATTTTGCGAAAAACTAAAAAAAAAAAAACTATTGAGGAAACAAAAAGACAGGAAGAGGGGAAAAAAGGGACATATTATATTTTGCGAAAAACTACAAAGAAAAAAAAAGAAAATAAGAAGAAAAAAAGGGACATATTTTGCGAAAAACTATAAAAAAAACTATAAAAAAACTAAAGACAGGAAGAGGGAAAAAAAGGGGGGACATATATTTCAAAGTGCTCCTGTCCTCTCATGTATCCCATCAAACACCTCGTCACTGTAACCTGAAACAGTCGACGCCAGGGAAGCGAGGGTAAGGTCCCCCCCCTGCCCCCCCTCACCCCCTCCTACCTTTTATTTCTTCCTTCCGTTTCCTCAATTACATATAGTTCCTCTTTCATCTTATCTCTTTACTCTCCTATTCCGCCCTCGCTTCTTTCATTAATTTTCTTCCTTCCCTTTACAGTTTACACAATTGCATATATTTTATTCTCCATCTCATCTCTCCACTCTCCTTTATTCCTCCTTCGCTTCTTTCCTTCATTCTCTTCCTTCCCTTTCCACAATTGCATATATTTATTCTCCCACCTTATCTCTTCACTCTCCTTTATTCCTCCTTCGTTTCCTTCTTTTTATTTCCCTTTCCACAATTGCATATATTTTCCTCTCCCATCTTATCTCTTTACTCTCCTTTATTCATCCCTCGCCTCCTTCCTCCATTCTCCTTTTCCTCCCTTGCCTGGCGGTGCAACTCAAGCCTGAGGGTTGTTGCCTGGGCGGGTCAGGGACAGGGGAAGTTATTCGCCTCGCACAACCATAAACTCCCTTGAATGTCTCGTATACGCCTCAACACCACCATCATATTTGCCTTTTACAGCACCACCACCACCACTACTGCCTGAATACAGCATCACCCTTCCACCACAACTCACCACCACCACCACTACCATCTTCACCTTACGTACGTATATACAGTGTTTAACCCCTTCACGCCCAGATCTTTCCTTTGCTAAAAAAAATAGTATGCTGTCGAGCCATAAAATTACGAAAAGTAGCTGAATATACCAAATTAATTAGTGGACAAGGATATTAAACACGTTAAATCTATAAAATATTGCTTATATTCACTAAAAATCGTCTAATTGTACCCAAATTACAATGGAAATTACGTTCT
>JACEEZ010017207.1:0-13021 GCA_016584305.1 Chionoecetes opilio
AACACAAATTTACGTTATTTTTTTTTTAAATATTTAACACCAAATCTATAAAAATTGAACCATGGAAATTTTTCATATAATGATTTATTTTCTTCATCTAAAGAAAATAAGGCAATATCATCAAAATAAAAACCGACATTTGGGGCCAACCAAAACCCTATGCATTATTGAAATACCTGTGACGATTAAGTGATTTTTTAGGGGAAATGCTTTTTGGAAATTTTGGGCCTGGCTAAAAATTTTGTTAAAAGTAAAAAATTTGGTACATACCCACTACAGGTACAAAATATACGCAAACACTGATTTAAAAGTGAGTTTGTGAAAAACATTTTGTAGAGAAAAAATATTATTAAAGCTCTTTTTACTCAAACGCTTTAAAAGTGGGAAAGGGTACATAAAATGAAATAAATATTTTAAAAGGGTGACTCTGAAAAGTTTTTGAATGCTATGCAATGTTTAAGACGAAAAAAATAAATAACTTGGGGGATATTTTTAGCTTTAAAAAACCCCAAAAACTGGAAAAAAAAACCCCTAAAATTTTTTTTGAAAAGGGAAAAAGATAAAAGACATTCACTAAAAAGAAGCAAGATCACAATAAAATACGCAGGGGCCTGGGAAATTGATGGCAAATTTCCCAACAATAAAAGACTGGCCTAGATGCCATGCAAATTTCTTTTTATTATGCTTACAAATGCCATAGCAATATTTGGGATATTTTTGCTGATATTCCATACCAAAATTTCCTCCTTATGGCAAGCCTACCTTATAAAAATCTGCTTGTACTACAACATTACATTAAACACTGCTGTACAAAAGGTTGTGTAAGCTAGGGCCTGCCAATAAGGTAGGAAATGATAATCAGAATGGGTTAAAAAAAAAAAACCGCTTTAACCTAAACCCCTTGGGATAAAATTTTTACTTTTGAGAGAATGAAAAAAAATAAAATTTTTTTTTTAAATTTTGGAAAAAAACCGAAAGTTAAGGGGCCCCAAAAATGCTGTTGTATTTGGATGCAAGGAAATACTTAATTGGAAGGGAAATAAGTTTGAGGAAAAGGTAAAAAAAGGGGCAAATAAAAGTGATAATGGAAAGGCCCCCGGCCCAAAAGGCAGGGAAGGGTAATAAGAGAAACACAAAAGGGGGTTAGCTTAGTAATGTTTAGAGTGAGGCAGTAAAAAAGGAATGGAAAACGGACTCAGGAATACAAAAAAACAAATAACACTGTCCGTGGGGGTTTTAAAGGGAAACCTGTATCAAAAAATTTAAATTAGACCAAACTGTTTTTTGTTTTTCCCTCAGTCAATCTTTTCTGGTTTCCCACCCTGATTTTCATGTTGTAGAGTTTAAGAAATTGATTTCCAACATTTTGTACGCTTAAATGGTCTGTAAAGGGGCCTAGTTTCTCCATGAAAAAACTGAAAACTGTTTTTGTTATTATACTTTAATAAAAAAAATGTTAGCCTAGCTTTTATGTCAAGCAGATTGAGGGTGGGGCCCTAAAAAAAAAAGGGAAAAAAAACCCCACTGACATGCCAGTCACAAAACAGTATGCAATGGCAAAAAATTGGACAAATAAACAAAAAAGTATACAAAATAGATTATATTTTTAAAAACATGGAGCAAAACTCCACAATACCATGTAATCAAAAATTTATGCTGCTGTCACCGGCCGTGGGGGCCCCCATTCCCCACCGTGTAAAAAATTTGGGCGGAGGCAGATCGGGTGGGACACACGGGGGCCCGTTTCCCGTCCTTTGAACACGTTAAAGGGGGACTTTGCCCCCATCCGCGCCCGCGGGATTTTTGAGTATGCTCAAAATCCGCAGGGCAGAAAAAGGGGGCAGGACGGTGAGACCCGGGTCTATGCGCTATAAGGACGGCGACCCGTTTTGCGCCTGTTGGGGGAGGGTGAACCCAGAACCAGGCCGGTGAGGACCCGGTATAGCCCGGGTGACAAAAAAAAACATTGGGGCTGCTACATTTTTGCTGATTTTTCGCCGTGTTGGACTTTTTTTGTTTTTCTTTAGACGGGAAGACACCGATTCTTCCCGCTCCCCCAGGGCAGCAGACCCCCAGCTCACCGGGCCTGGTGACAGCAGCATTTTAACGGTAAATTTAGAGTTTGTCCTTAATCACTAGGGCCGCCGGGGTAATTTGGTCCTGGTTTTTGACAAACTTTGATCTAGTTTCCATATCTATTGAAATAAAACAAAAAAAAAATTTAAAAACAATCATGGAGGGTCCTCCCTTAATGTCTTTAAAGTTTGAACAAATTTTCATTACAGCTCTGTTAAATACACTGGAAGTGCGGACCGCATTGTTACACTAAATGGGGTAAATGGGACCAACTGGGGGGAAAAATGGTCAATATATATATAAAAAAACTTTTTTTCTTCAAAATTTGACAAACCTCCAAAAAATTTAAAACAACTGTCAACCATGCCCAGGGACATAAAACTTCTGTGAGCTTTTTCTTCACATTCTCTGGGGGGGGCGGAAAAAGATAAAAAGGGGGCACACTTTTGGTCCATCTTTGATCCTAGTCTTTCTTCTTTTTCTAGGTTATTTTATTTTTCTTTATAATTTAAGCATTTTTATTTAATTGAAATTTTTTACACTAGGGCCAGATTCCCCTACAAAATTTGGGGAGTATGGTTTCGTTTACCTTAATGGTTTCTGGGAAAAACATTCTCTCTATGATTTTCCCGTCACAAGGCCCCTTTGGGAAAATAAGATTTTTTTAAAGGAAGGAGACCGAGTGTATAGGAGAATGAAAATTAAACTAACCTATCCCCCCCTTTTAACCCCTAACCAAAACCTAATCTAAGCTAACCCACGTTTTTAACCTCCAAACTAAAGTCAAATCGCTTTAAAAAAAAGTTCCGGCGGGGGAAAAAACAGGGGGCGATGCAGGTCAAAAGAGGAAGAAGATCGGGGCGCACGTAAACACTTGGCCTCGCCTCCCTATAACATGTCTTTATTTCGAAATAATGATTTGCGACGGAAACCATAGAAAAAAATGTTTCCTAGAATTCAATAAGGTAAACAGAACCACACCCCCAAATTGTGTGGGAATTTGGGTTTTCCAAATGTAAAAAAATACCTTTAGGTTCTAATAATGCCATGTTAGGTTGTTAATAGCGGGGGGTATGAGAGGGCTACCCCCCCCAGTTATTCGGGAGAGTTTTTGGTTTATAGGAAGTAGGGGTTTAAACTGCACATTTACCTTTCCCTTTAAGGTAAACAAAATCATTCCCCAATTGGTAGAAAATTTCTGGTCCTTGAGTAAAAATTTACCCTTAATTTATTTAACCAGCACCCTTAAAAATTCCATATTAGCATTCAACAACCTGAAACAGAGAAACAATGCAAATAAGATTAATCCTCACCGGGATAAGCCTTTTGTTTTTTACTTTACACTGGGTCCAATTTACCGCGAGGTTTTTGTCACGGGGTAAAATAGGGCCCAAAAACGAGCATTGATCTACGAAAATGAACAAGATGGGCATTTCTGATATTGCAGGGTAAAGTAGAGGAAAAACACTCTATATACGATTTAAAGAATGTACTCCATCTTATTTGAACCCCATGAAATTCCCCAAATCAGTGATTTTGTAAAAAAAATTTCGCCGCAATTTTTTTTTTTTTGCTGCTTTTTATCTTTTCTTTTTGGGTTTCCGGGTTCAGTTACATTTGAATTTTATATTCATTTTAAATATAGAAATTTTAAAAAATGGTGTTTTACTAAGGGGATTTCAAAACTGTTACACTCTTTTTTATATTAAAAAAAAACCCCAAAAGCAAAGAGGCGATCGAATAAAAACCGGCCCGTTGGAAGGACCAAATTACCCCGGTCGGCACTACATTATTTCGAATCACTTTTATTCTATCTTTGTCCAATTAGTTGGGGTTTACTCTATACATCCCGATGCAATTCGTTTTTTTTAGTAAAAAAAACCCATGTCAGGAAGTTAGGATAATTTAAGACCTTCCCCAGAAAAAAACCAGGGGGGCCATAGCCTCCCCTTTTTAAAAAACAAGGAAAACTCGCCCCAAAGGGATTCCAACAAAAACCTTCTGACCGGGGGAGGGATTAAAAAAAAAAAATATTAAAAATATATATAGATATGAATAGATATAATATTATTAATATAATATATAAAATTATTATTAATTATATATATATATATAATAAATTTAAACAGTAAATTCTAGTAGATTTTCAGGTAAAATTGTTTTACTTCCCAACCCTTAACCTAGAACTAAACAAAATGGAAATTAATATTAGCAGAACGGGGCCCCCGGATGGCTAGAAAAGCCCTTTTTCCCATGCCCGCTTGTACGGCCCCCGTAAAAACAATGAACAAAAATGATCACAAAAAGTCGACCGCACCCCCGTACGCTGTACGGCTGCCGTACAAAAGTTAAAATCAAGTCATTTTCCCCCACCCCCGGGGGGTTCCGCTCGAGTGGAGGTGCAAACTGTCCCCCTTTTCCCACAAATACCACAAGGGTGATGTTTGGGACGTCTTTGTTGGGGGGTGTACGGAAACGGCGCCGTAGAAGGGGGGTTTAGGGGGAACCCGGGCCCTTTTAACCTACAAAAAAGGGTCCCTTTTTACTCTTGAAACACTCGGGTTTATGTTACTTTGGGTCACGGTTTTTTTCCTTACCAATAGTTAACTTTGTGTGGGAATCAAAATGATGTATTTTGAAAAAATAAGGGTTAGCTAAGACAACAGTAAGGGGTCTTCACCCGGCAAGGCGCCCCTTTTCCCAGATTTGGGAAATAAGCGGCCCACTGCCCGGCTATTTGGCGGCCCCAAATCCTTGGAATTTTACCAAATACTAGGAATTTTTGTTAGTGTCAAAAGTGAATGGTAATTACTCCATATATGCCGGGAAAAAGAAAACTACATATACCAATCGTTTATTGGGTTTTTGGCAGTGAAACCCGTTTTTTTAATAATAATGTGTATTATTAAGCAGAAGGGGTTTTCATGGCAACCAAATACAACAAAATAAACTGAAAAAAAATATCACATGTTTAAAATTTTCTTTATATAAATAAATTCACAGACCCCCTGTTAGTTCACAAACCCAAAATTCGCTTTATCAACCTCTTTTTTCAGATAAACTTATTTTTTCTGATACATTTTTAGCGTTTTTGAAAAAATCTGATGTTTGTTTGGTTAGATTCTTTTTTATCGCCCCTCCCATTTAGTTTACTCCTTATAAAGGGACAAATCTTTTGTCATACACGTCTTTACAAACCTTAAAAACCTCTGGAAAGCTTTTATTTGTGAAAATCACGAAAAAAATGATGATAAAAATAAATAGGTGAAAATCCCCCGTCCCCTCACATCAGTGCCAAAGGCCAACCCCTCCCCAGACAGCAGCCGGGGCTGGGCTGGGTTATTTTTTAAGGTTAAGGGGTAAGGGTTTAGGTTTATTTTATTTTAAAATAAAACTAAACTTAACCTTAACCTAACCCCCCTTTTTTGACCAAATTAACAGTTTGCCAAGGGGCTTAAAGGGTTTTAGAAAAAGACATGTATGACAAAAGATTAGTCTTCATAAGGTTAAACGCTATATGCGGGGGTGATACAAAAAAATCTTAAAATCACAACCTAACCGGGGCTTAGGTATTTTTTACACAGGACCAGAAATTCCCTACAAAAGGGGGACCAGGGTTTAAAATGTTTCCCTTTTTAGGTTTCTAAAAAAAAACTTCAATGAGCTTCCGGCAAAACAATATTTTGGAGAACGACAAG
The DNA here is from genome assembly GCA_016584305.1 of Chionoecetes opilio. NCBI lineage: Eukaryota > Metazoa > Arthropoda > Malacostraca > Decapoda > Majidae > Chionoecetes > Chionoecetes opilio. Next base: position 5,775 of record JACEEZ010017207.1, read on the forward strand.
TGACAAAGAGAAAAAGGGTTTTTTTATTGCGCCTCACTCTTTTTTTCTTTTTTGGACCCTGCTCGCCTAAATTTTTCCTCTGCTGGGACTTTTTTTAACGCGAATTGGTTTTAGTCGGGTTAAACAGGGATTGGGTTTAGTGGTTTCAACCAGTAATTTATCGAACTCCCACACACCCTCTTTTTTCCCGGACTAATAGGGGGGAGCACTGGTCTGGGACCGAAAAAGCCCGGGGAATCGCAACAGTCCGAGGCCTTACCACCCCGGGGGTTTATCCTACTCTAGTTTTACTGCCGGGAAACCCCCAATATCAGTACCCCGCCCCGGACTTTTTCGCATTGTTGTTGTTTTTAGTGCTGCAAAGGGTCCCTTGGGGAACCTATGAGCCGGGGAGTCCTATGATGCTATCACAGGGGCTGTGTTGACCGTTTCCTCAGGAAAGGCCCCAGGGAGGGGGATGACAGCGTGTTGCCGGGGAGGGGTGTGTGGGCTTGGAGAGTTGGGGTCTGTACCCAAAAGTAAACAAAACGACCGCTGAGGGATGCTGACACCCGGCGGGAGGGCCCGGGCATGACCAGGTGTGACAGGAGATGCTCGGACCGCCCGGGCAACTTTTTTCAATTTATGGAGGGACCAGGCATTAGTCCGGGACTCTGACATATCCCCGGACCCTGATTTTGACCGCAAAAACCATATCCGGGAATGGAGGGCCGGGAAACGAGGGTTTGTGACGTTTAAAGTATTTTTATCCTGTTATTTTGATGTTTAAGAAAAGATGGTCAATTTAATCGTCGGAAATGCCTCATTTTGCAGTTTTCCCCTTAAGGTTTGGTTAGGTTTGGGAATTCCTAGAAATAGGGGAGGTATCTGTAGGTTATGTTTTTTTATTTTTTTTTATTTTCAGTTCATATCATCCCCTATGTATACCGGAATATTTTACGTCATTACATAACTACTCCCCTACAAAACTTGTTTCCCTTCCCAGCCCAAAACTTCCCCAGGGTCCTCAGGTTTTTTTTGGAGGGGGGGGGTAACTGCAAAATGAGGGATTTCCACAATTTTTAAAGTGACCAAAATTTTACCCAAACAAAATAATAGGGAAAGAACATTTTTAATCTTGACCAAATTAAGTTTGAAATACCAATTTTACCCGTCCAAAAAAATTTCGTTAGTGTCTTAGGGGTCATAAGGTAGGTTTTGTAGATTTTCCTATTTCCTATTCACTCTCTTTCCATAAAAAAAATCTTAATCTCGAAAATGTAATTTACGACGAAAGTTTCTCAGAAAACCTTAAAGGGAAACAAAAACCTACTCTATGATTTTTTAGAAAATTTTAGTCCTAGTGTAAAAAATTTTCTGGGCATGATTACTTAACCCAGCCTCGATGAGCCCCACATACCCCCTTGTGTTATTTTTAGTTTTGGGAGATTTCTAGCATTTGCCCTTATTTCCCCCTTTTCCCAAGGGGGGGGAGCCGACCCAATCCCCCCCCCGAAAAAAAGTGTGGGGACTTGTGGAAATGCGAGCTTTTCGGGTAGGGAACAATCTGTGTCGAGCATACGTTTTTGGGGTTTTAGGGGAGTAAAAAATTCCCCAATCTAAAAAAAATGTACCTTCTAAAAAATTACCCAACCTGAGCAGCTAAAAAACCCAACCTTAAATTTGTACCTAGGACAGAAAATTCCCTTTCACAATTGGGGGTGTTTTTTCTGTTCACCTCAAAATTCTAAGAAAATTCTCCTATGAACTTCCGTCGCAAATCCCCACTTTCGGGGTATAAGACTTTTTTAATAAGAAAGGGGTGTATGAGATATGAAAAACAAACTAACCCAAACCCCCCCTTTTGTCACTAATCTAACCTAAAACCCATTCCCAAAAATTAAACCTCCAAAAATAAGCCAAAAACTGCATTTAAAAATGTCCGCGGCAAGGGAAAAACAAGTGAAGGAAGGTCACAAGAGGGAAGAAAGGTACGGAGTAAAATTTGTCTCTCACCCCCCCAAAACCGCATGTCAATCTCCCTAAGTAATATTTGCCCGGGGAATCCCTAGAGAGAATGTTTCCTGAATCGTTAAAATTTTTAGTGTTTGCCCCAAATCTCCACTTCCCCAAAAAAAATTTGGGAACCGTGGGAATGCGGGTTTTCGGGTGGGGAAACAAAATTTTGCGTCAGAAAAAAGTATTTAAGAAAAGTGTGTATGGGGGGTAAAAATTTTCTAGATCTAGGGGTTTGTCCCTTATATCTCAGAAAATTTCCCTACCCAAAAAATTTAACCCAACCTAGCCAAATTAACCAACCTAGCGGGGGGGCTTGACCCACCCATAACCAACCTAACCAAACTAACCCAAAACTAACCCAAGCTAACCTAACCAATTTTTAACCCAAAACCAAAACCCAAACTAACCTAAACCCAACCAAATTAAACCTAACCTCCTCGGGGGGTTGGGGGGGTTCTCGCGAGACCACCGAGAGCAAGGCCTGGTGGATCACCCCCTGGGCGCACCCAAAATACCACCCCTCCGCCCCCCCTACAATTTTACCTACCAATATAAATTTTTTTCAGTATAAAAGATATACGTTTTCTTCGGAAATGTTTGTTCTTAATATACAATAAAAAAAAGTAAAACAACAAAGGAAAAAAGCCATTATGAGACTTTTAAGAAATAGCAACTTAAACTCTTCGCCATTAATATTTTGTCCAAACATTTTTTCATGGAAAAATCAAAAAAAGCGGAGTTTTTATTAGCTTTCCATTGATATTTTTCGTTTAGTGATAAATTAATTAGCGGCATGCTAAATTTGCGTTTTAAATAATATAAAAAAAACATGAAAAGGGGGGGTTTCCCACCCAATACAGGAGAACCTCGTTTATCCCGGCACCCGCGGGGGGGAGCGCATGCCGGATAACTCTTTGCCGTTTTTTTGAGAGTTACTCTTATGGGAAACCCCAAAAATTTTTTTTTTTTTTTTTTTTTTTTTTTTTTTTTTTTTTTTTCCCCATCACAAGGAACCGGCCCCAAGGGCACAAAAAAAATGGGTAAAAACAAAGCCCCCTTATGGGATCCCCATAAAGAAGACGTAAGAGAATAAAATAAAAAAAAGGGGGGGAGCCAATTTAGTTTGGGAGGTGTCTTGTTATCTTTTTTTGGAAAAAAGTAAGTCATAGGGAAAATGGAAAAAAAAAAACAGGAAAAAGTTCCGAGTTTTCATGGGGAAAAAAAAAAAAAAAAAAAAAAAAAAAAAAAAAAAAAAAAAAAAAAAAAACCTGGGACGATCGTGCCGTTTTTTGAGGCTGCCTTGTTTTAAAAAACCGGTTAAAAAGGTTTCCTGTATATTTTTCATATAAAATATAATGTTACTTTGGAAAATTTTATCTATAATATTTTAAAAAAAAAACCGTAAAACACATTAAAAAAATGCCTTTTGAGACTTTTAAGAAATATGCATGAACTTAACTTTTCGCCCAAAAATTTGTGAAAAAACTTTTTACATGGGAATATCAAAAGAAGCGGAATTTTAAAAGCTTTCCTTGATATTTCCTTTTTTGAAAAAAAATTAGAACTATGCATAAATTTCGTTAACTTTAAAAAATAACTCATGAAATAGGTAATTTCCCAGATTTCATGATGTTATTTATTTAGTTAACGCTAATTTATGCTGGTTTTTAAATTTTTTTATCAGAAAAGGAAAAAAATTTTTAATGGAAAGCTAATTTAAAATTCCGCTTTTATTGATATTTCCAGGGAAAAATTTTTTCACAAAAAATTTAAAAAGGGGAAAAAATTTAAGTTCTGCTATTCTTTTAAAGTCTCATAATGGCATTTCTTTAGTGTGTTTCACGGTTTTTTTTTTTTTTTTATAATATTATAGAACAAACATTTTTCCGAAGATAACGTTTTATTTTATACGATAAAATATATTAGGTAGGAAAAATTTTAAAGATTTCATTATTTTTATTCTAGTTAACCTAATTTATGCATGCCCCTAAATTAATTTATCACTAAAAAGAAATTATCAAGGAAAATAAATTTAAAAACCGCTTCTATTGATATTCTCCATGGGAAAATGTTTGCGGCAAATTTAAAAGGCGAAGAGTTTAAGTTAAAGCATATTTCTTGAAAGTCTCATAATGGGTTTTTTTTTGTGGTTTTTTTCGGTTTTTTTTTTTGATAATATTATAAAAAAACATTTCCAAGTAAAGTATATTTTTATGCTGATAAACATTTTATTAGGTAGGTAAATTTTGTACGGGGAAGGGGGGCGGGGGGTATCCTTTGGGTACGTCACGGGGGTCCCAAAGGGCCCTTTTCATCTCGGGGCCACGGTTCTCGATACTTCGGTCATCTTCGTGAGGATCGTCAGGTTCACAGTCTCTGGGGCCGGAAGAAATCCCAATTTTAATTTTCCTAGACTAGGGGGAAATTTTTTTAAACCCCTAACTCAAAAAAATATGTGGTTCGAGTTTTTTTGTATCCCCGCCAATACCCGCATTTCCCCCAAATTTTTTTGTGGGAGAGGGGGAGTTTGGGGGAAAATATAATAAAACCTAGAAACCCAAAAAGGGTTAAAAAAAACCACACTCCCAATTGTGTAGGGGAATTTTGGGCCCATGTAAAAAAATTTCACCTAACTTTTAACCTAACCAAATTTAAAACCCCAAACGGGGGGGCCGCCGCCCTCGCCCCCCCAATTTTAACCCTAACCCCTACGGTTTTCAGGGGGGTTTGTACACAATTTTTTTCGTACCCAGGGTTTTTTTAATTTGTACACTGATTTTGAGTTTTTTCTAGTACCTGATGTCGTTTCGTAGCTTAGTCGTTTTGTACCCCAGCTCAAGGGTTTAACTTGACTAAGTTCAACTCTGATGAGTGTACGAAAAAACATGGGTTTTATAAGACTAGCAACTTTTAGTGTACGAAAAAAATTTTTACGAATGACTGCACCCCCCTCCCATATTCCTGCCCTCCCCAAACCTAAAAAAAATTTTACCACACACTTTATAATACGTTTTAGAGGGATCTGAAGGAAAATTGTGAAGGTTTTATGGGAAAAACCTCTCCCTAATAAGGGGAGGAAGGACCTAGAATATTACCCCACTTTACCGCTTTGGGGATCCCGGCGACGGGGGTTTACGATATAAAGAGTTGCCCAAAAAAAGGGTTGCAGGCCCCTACTGCGCATGCGCGAAAAGCGCAACTTATTTTCGTTGTACGGCGAATATTTGGTTGCCCGATAAATAGTGTCACCAAAAACAAGTATTTTTTTCTATGTAGGTCATTTTTCTATACTATCAGTGATAAATTCGTTAGACCCCTAAAGTGGGGATATATGTATGGTTCTTTAAGCTTTTTTACCATGAGCTATGTGGCGATGAATGTGGTACCCTGATAAATAGTGTCACCAAAACACAAAGTTATATTATTTTCTCATGTAGGTCATTATTTATACTAGTCAGTGATAACTTCGATCATAGACCACTGTGGTACAGATACAGTGGTATATATGCTTCTTTACATCTTATTTACCTTGTAGCTATGTGGCGATGAATGTGGTACCCTGATAAATAGTGTCACCAAAACACAAGTCATATTATTTTCTCATGTAGGTCATTTATTTATACTAGTCAGTGATAACTTCGATCATAGACCACTATACAGTGGTATATATGTATGGTTCTTTACATCTTATTTACCACGTAGCTATGTGGCGATGAATGTGGTACCCTGATAAATAGTGTCACCAAAACACAAGTTATATTATTTTCTCATATAGGTCATTTATTTATACTAGTCAGTGATAACTTCGATCATAGACCACTGTGGTACAGATACAGTGGTATATATGCTTCTTTACATCCTATTTACCTTGTAGCTATGTGGCGATGAATGTGGTACCCTGATAAATAGTGTCACCAAAACACAAGTCATATTATTTTCTCATGTAGGTCATTCATTTATACTAGTCAGTGATAACTTCGATCATAGACCACTGTGGTACAGATACAGTGGTATATATGCTTCTTTACATCTTATTTACCATGTAGCTATGTGGCGATGAATATGGTACCCTGATAAATAGTGTCACCACAACACAAGTTATATTATTTTCTCATGTAGGTCATTTATTTATACTAGTCAGTGATAACTTCGATCATAGACCACTATACAGTGGTATATATGCTTCTTTACATCTTATTTACCATGTAGCTATGTGGCGATGAATGTGGTACCCTGATAAATACCTAGCTAACCATCACCGGCGGGCCGACGTAGGCCGTAGAGCGGCGAACGGCGGCCGCCGGCGGCAAATTTACCTCCGTCAGCCCTCCGGAGGCCCGCTGGTGTATTTTCAGACGGGATAATTTACTATGTTGAAAATTAATGTACAGAATTTCAAGAATTGAATATTTCTATGTGTAAACATTTTGAAACAACAGTTATATGATTATCTTGATGTAGTATTACATCAGTAGTGACAAGCAGTGGCAACATGACGTCAATCCTCCGGAGGCTCGTTGGGCGCTGGTACGTATTTGTAAGTGGGAAATATTAATTTCATATTATATATATTAACTCAGTAATATACATAGTATCTCAATATCGGTACCATCACTATTATTAGGCCTGTTCAAGCTATTAAAAATTGTTATAAAAGTTTTTATAATAGTTTATAGAAATTATCATATTTCAGTTTATTTCAAATATTTCCAGCTTTATCAGGAACACCCAGAGATACATAGAAATAAAGATGAAATACGTACATAGGAAGGAGTTTACATGGAAAAAGGTTATCAGTTAGTCTGTGTGTATAGCATATCGTGTGTATGGGGGTATCATATAAAAATAACACTTGATTAACCGCGGCGAAGATTATTACGGAATAACACAAGGTCATATTTTCCCTTATTTCAATAACTTCCAACAATATTATCGAACATATTAATACTCAACGGTACACCTAATAAGGAATATGTAGATGATGGAGTTAACATATGAATAATATCATGATTTAGAATAGAATATTATTTGAAATCTTTTCCCAGCTATCAATGTACTAAACTGCCAGACGTACGATAGCCATTACAAAGGGTTAAAAACCCACAAAAGGCCTAAATTGTCACCCTTAACCAGTCGATAACATAATGAGAACTTAGTTATAACATGTTTTCGCTCCTTCATTATATCGAAATAGACTGAATAAATAAATATTGCAGTACAGGAATCGACCCCGGGTTTTAAATATATAT
>JACEEZ010017209.1:0-17500 GCA_016584305.1 Chionoecetes opilio
GGGGTTTTTTCTTGGTTATGTACAATTGGTCTTTAGTTTATAAAAGCTTTTCTTTAGCATCCGGTGTGCTTCAAAAGAAGATATCAAAACCCCTTGCTACAAGGGATTATTAATTTTATTAAATTGTTATTGTTATCTACTTTTTCCCACACCTTTTTGTTATGGTTCGGGCGTTTCATTCGAATCTTCCCTCAAAACTCACTGTTCGTCGAACAAAAAAGTTTCGCCTAGGGTAACGGGGATTAAACGCATTTCTGTCGGGGTCGACCCCTTTTTTCATAACACTTTCTTTTTTTTTTTCTTTTTTTTTATCTACGTGCCCCCTTCAGAGCAGCGTAAGGATCCCCCGCTCCCCCCATGTATTTTTCTTCTCTCGGAAAAAGAACATTCACGGATCAAGCCAGAAGAAGCAAATCACCGGGTTTGTGGTCATCAAGGGGCACCATTTAAGACCTCAATTAAAGTTTTTTTACGCCCTCTGAAATTCACTGCCTAGACTTACTCTTGGTATAGCATAAATTAACGCTTTAGGCAACTGAGGTTGATCTATACCCTTTGAAAAACAATTTCCCCCCGAAAAGTGTGTTTATAAAAAAAAAAAATTGTTATTTATTGGAAACGAGCATGAAAAAAAAATAATAAGGTTTAAAAGAAAAGTAGAGAGCCATGTTTATGTGTATAGTGATGGCCCAAATTTTCGCTTCGCATTCCCCAATTGCAAATATTCGCAGTTTTTAATATTCGCATTCGCTTTTCGCACCCCACTCGTATTGTTTGCGATTATGCGAATATTTTGCCCAAATCAATAATTTACAAAAAAAAAGTAAAAAATAACAAGTGAATATAATATTACACTAGCAAACATATAATAAATTATAGTTTAGCCGAGCGTTAGTTAAAATAATGGGGTGAGGAGGCGTAGTGGTAGCCAAGGCCATAGTCCCTTGAACACTAACTCCATCCTACCCTTCAACAGAGTGGCAGCCGTCTACTCTCAAGGTCACTGTTACTGAGTCATCTCATTGCCTCGTGCGCTATACTGCAGTAATTAAGCATCTTCTCTGTCACCCACGAGCACAATCAACTTTCTTTGAAAGAGAACAGTGTTGCAGCAACTACTGCGTTACGACGTCCAGTCACACCAGTTGGTTTGGGATTATTTCGAGATTATCTCTAGTGATATCGCACAGTGTAAACTGCAATAATAATATTAATGTAAGATATTATCATGTAAGTATTCGTGTAGGAGTGGGTCCTCGTTCCGCAACCTGGCAACATAGAAAATTGAATGGAATATACTTTAGACAGTTATTTTTTATGGCTGAACTCTTATAATACATACAAAATATTCAGTTACCTTTATGATATCAAAAATACTGTATTACTTGAAATGTTAAGTAATATTCGCGAATATTAAAACCAAATATTCGCATTTGTATTCGCATTCGCGAATACGGAAAATAGACATTCGGTCCATCACTAGTGTGTACCATGATCAGAATATTATTAATCCTAAATCTAGAATATCAAAGGTATAGTTTAAAAAATATCCCTGACTTGTTGTAGACTCAAGTCTCAAGACTAAAGGATATGAAAGTTTTCTGGACAATTCCTTGAAATTGATATCTATTTATAAAATCTGAATAATATGTAATCATGGATAAGAGAAATTATTCCGGGGAAACGCGTGAACGAGTCAGGTGTTGGGAGATTACTAGCGGTGCTCCAAGGGTGGGCGTCAGTGTATATATACGAGGCAAGAGAACCCTCGACAAGCAACTCCTGGCCCTTCATTCTCCTTGCTTGGCGGTGATCGTCTGGCCCTGAAGAATGAGTCCCTACGGTCGTCGTGGCCCTGCTCATGGTAAGTGGCTGCCACGAAGTGTAAGACAACACACACACCATTACAGCCTCCAAGTGTCGGCTACAGTTCCTTGCCTAATTGAAATATTAGTAACTTTGATGGATTTTAGCTTTTGTCATTAGTCATACGGTTTATTTTCTCTTTTAAGTTATTGTTTACTTGTTTTTGCATCACAAAAATATATGTAAATATGTTTATTATGTTCCAAAATAAGATAAGTGAGAGTGAAATCCCGAATGTTTGCCTAAAGATCCATATACCTACAATACATTGTAACTACAACTCATTGTAAGGAACAAACATTCTCACAGCACGTGTAACTCTCCGTCTTGATGCAGGTGGGCGTCAGCACCTCCACCGGGATGGACACCTGTAAGATAGACTGCACGCACAACCTTCCCTTCACCGCAGACCCGTCGACTGCAGAAACTATTATATTTGTTATGGCTTTTTTGAGCACAGCGAATTCCATTCACCTGTGATAGCGGCATGTTTTTCGACTTAAATTCACACACCTGTCTTAGTTCGGGCTACAAATGCACCCCAGACTGTGAGAAGTGTTCCTTTGACTGTGCGGCTCCTGTCTTGGGAAAAAGAGCAAGTACAGTTGACTGCGGTGTTTACTTTGACTGTGAGCATAATGACTGGATCTCGTGCTCGCCAGACGACCCTTACTTCGACGGGCACGTCTGCCAGAAGACGAGTATCATTGCTGTACCTGCAAGTCCTCGTGCTCAGATTATGACGTAGCCAACCATGTCATGGTGCCAGACTATCGTAATTGTACCAACTTTTACCTGTGTTTGGAGCCAGGAATCCCTGACGAGTCGACCCACGGCCATTGTCCCAGCGGTAACTATGATTCACAAAGGAAGACATGTACCGATGACGCCCTTGCATTCAGCCGTGTGCCTGAGGTCACTGGCGTCTGGTGGGCCTGAGCGTCGCAGCGTTGATGGCCGCCCAGCATGGCTCCTCATCGCCACAACCCTCAGATCGATCAGCAGCCAATGACCGTGGCTGCACCTCAGACACACCTTGACTAATGCTGATGTATGATGTTCTACGAATGATGTATGTAGTAGGTCTTATTGCATCATGTTCCGATAAAAATAAATGAATTTATGTATTTATATACTAGTCCAATCTATGTCCTTAATAAAACAATGTAAATACAAAAGCAATGTATTTTCTCTTACTAAATATCATGAAATGGAACAGTTTTCCCAAAAGATATAAAGCCATGACCTGCGTGGCACGGGGAAGGGATCGCTCGCTGCTGCTGACACTAACGCGGCATTACCCATAACCCTTGCTGTATTATAGCGTTAGTTATCATAATGGTTCATTCCGAGGAGACATCGTACTTCTGAGTGTCCCGCAATAGGCGGCATCGTATATGCTGTTTATTTTTATTTTTTTAATTTTTTTATTGGAGCCTATAGCGCCTGTAGGCTTATGGAGTCTTGATGTTGGTCAATCTCGCCTATTAGTGGCGCAGGCTGAATTTTTATAGTGACACCTGTGGTCTTAGGTGAAGATCCCGTTTTCTATGATGTTCGGATCTTCAGTCAGGATCATGCAGCCCCTAGAGTTTCTCCGTCACACTCGCAATCGAAGACCAGGTAATTGCTGCATGCGGGTTTCTTTCAGCCACTCGACGATGGATTTGACAGTTGCTCCTTGGTGGGACTTGAACTCGGGACCTTCTTCTCCCCTACCAGGCTCTTGAAAGAGTTGCCGCCGGCAGGATTCGAACTCGGAACATTGAGTTCACCACTTCAAGACGCTAACCACTCGGCCACCGCCTCCCCTAAAACGAATGAATGTTTACGAATGCAATCAGAAAACACTAAGGTACTTATTAGATAATTCCATGTATTGCTTTGTATTTCTACAGGTGAAGATGACTTCGCAGCCTCATTTTTTAGTCAGCCTCGCTGCTTTGGGGTGACGTCAATGTTGCTTCCCATTACTTTGCACGGACGCATTGTTATGAGGATTGAATAGTTTGTTGACGTCAGGATCGGTAAACCTCGTATGTAGTACATGCCATCGTCTAACTTGCGTGCATTATTTCTTTAGGAAAAGTACGTAAGTCAGGTTCCTACAACTCCTTCACGTGCAGCTTACGTACTGTGTATTGAACATGTCATGAGCGTCGCCATGGAAGTTTTTTTTCTTGCAACACCATAAACTAAATATTCAGTTGTTAGGTGCATAAGTATTTTCAGTAGATAATTTCTTTTTTTTATTAATAGTAGTACGTACCAAGCGTTGTGTTTGTAGGTACACGGCTACATTTCGTCGACTTCGTCTCTCACGTTTATAGGTAACCTTCAGAAGTACCAAAAATACCATCTAAACCTAAATGTTCAATATTCTGACCGGTCTGAATGATTTATGATAACTTCGCTAGCTCATACAAATGTGTTAGATATGTGGTAATGATAACACTAAGCAATCTTATATATAACGTATGCAAATAAATCGCCCCAATTTACTTTATAGATAGATTTATTATTCCTCAGAAACTGTAGTTGGAATTTCACACTTTTAATTCTCTATACATTTCTCAACATTCTGCATAAAACTACTTGCGTCACACATCCCGTCTGAAGTATTTTACCCTGCATATGTCCTTTAGGAAGTAAATATCCACGGTGTCTCACGGTGTCATCGGCGGATCTGAGTGTGAAGGAATTGAAAAAAAGACTCGATCTTCTCTTCTATACCGATGATCCTGCAAAACACCGACCCAGCGATGCTTACAGAGGGACGCCTGTTGATGCCAAGGTGTACTGGGATGGCAGTGTCGTTAAGTATAATGAATGGTCCTGAACGGCAAATACCAGTTTCATGTAGACGGTTTTCAGTAAGCAAATGGTGTTCATAACTCAGTATCTTTTTTTCTATCAACATATCATCATCATAATCAAAAATACCTGCGTCCGTGTTTTCTTCTTGTTTCAAATGACTAATAAAAAGAAGAAGGGGAGGGGGTGGATACCATTATACCTAGGCTTGGTAAGTGTGGTCTCAATATGCAACACGTTTAATAGCAAAGAGTAATCAACCAACCTTCTGCTTCTCGTTTTTTTTTTGCATTTTGTCATTTTTATTCTCCCTAATATACAAAAATACCGGTGTCTGTGTGATTTTTCAAGACCAAAGTAAACACACGGCTTGCTACCAGTATCTGAATAATAAGTACGTAACTTTATTTGTCTGTCTTGAAACAACGTCGCCATTTCCCATCGAATAATTAGTAAACTTGGCACGGAGGCCCAGATGCATCTCAGGATAATGGAAAACCAGTTATGGGATACCTCTATGTCATTCCTGGTAATATATACTTATATATACCTCTTCTAGTCTTGGTATATAGCAGCTGTTGTAAATGTAGTAGTATTGGTATAGTATAGTAGTAATCAGAGCCAACTTCCGCAAAAACTCCATTTCACCTTCAATTATTAAGTCCACATCCCGGCGGCATATTCCCGTTCTCTGGAATAATACCTATGTGGTATGGGGATGTCGAGCCAATCACCGATGTCCAAGCTCGTGACGTCACATTGGGGGTGGAGCCTACGTGATCACTGGGCTATAATCTGTATGTCTTATCTAAGGTTAGACTTATTAAATTGTTTAATTAACCTAACCAAGATTACGCTAACTAACCTAACTCGACTTTATAAATGATGTTAAATAAAACACAGATTATAACCCAGCAATCACTTCAGGGGTAATTGGCGGTGAGGTTGTTATGCTGTTAGTGTGTCTATATGGCGGTCCGTATGTATAATTAAGTGTTAGAACGCTGTGGGTACTCTTTTTTCAGAATATGTATAAGTGATGTCGATTGATATTTATGTAATCAACGAAACAATGAAACACAACGACTACCATTTGTTTAAGGAAATGAGAAAGAAATATATAATGGTTTGGTTTAATAGAAGAAAAAATCCCTAGAAAATTTAAGTGCTAGTTTGGATTTATAACTAGTACTTCGAGAAGATTATTAAAACAAAACGTATATATCACATCTTTCGCCTTTTTTAGTTCATCATGTCGTAGTGAATCAATATACCTCCTCCTACGTGATTAATACAAAATAATGTTCGCACGATTATCGAGAAAAAAATAAACATTGAAAGCAGAAACCCTCATGCATATATTTTTACAACCTCAGTTTTGCAAGGCACTTGACAGATTTTTTGCCTTTATTATGAAGTGAAACGTTGTTCCAATTGTTATAAGAAGTAAAAAGGTGAAAGCAGAGAGAAAAAACATCAATGTTTCATCAAAAGGTTCCTGTTCGTTGTTTTGTGACAAATTCATAAACGAGCTCAGGTGTTAAAGTTCTTACTAAAATCGCACCCATTGCCTATTACTAAGGCCCCCATACACGTTACGATTTGCCGTCAGTTTTCCGTCCGAACGCTGCAATGCAATAACCTCCTTAGTGTAGACGGCGCCATCGTATCACCCCCAGGTTATTTTTAATTTATCATAGCCAAGTATCAGATGTGTATCCTTGCATAGTGACAAATGCTTTGGCCAAATATAAAGACAAACGGTGGTGATACGACGTTTTTTCTACACCATGGAAGCCAATGCATGCAAGAGTTCGGACGAAAACTGATGCAAATCGTAACGTGTATGGGGCCCTTATGCATTAAAACTGGCTGATTGATTTTCAGAAATATTGCACTTCTTTTGAAACTTACTGATTTGCTGCTTTTCCTCCAAGGTTGATTAAAACTGACTTCAGTGAGAGAATTGCGTTGTTCAGGGGAAAGCCGTGGACAGCACCAGCTGTTAGGCGGTGAGTTATCAGTTGTCCAAGGATAGCCACCGGTGTATATATACGAATACTGAAGCAGTGGGACTCTCACCAAGCATCATCTCGACTGTTCAGCTCTAATCCCCCAGCACAGTCATGGAGCTTTATATTGGCGTGGCCTTGCTCATGGTTAGTATAAAGAATATGCCTCTTGTGACATTAAATAAATAATGAATTCATATCTCATTTAGTTCTTTTGAAAAATGTAGCTATATATATTATCGTATTAATATCATCCCTCGCTGTTTCAGTCTCATAATTCCCAGTCTCTGTTTTGTATTCAGTTAACAATTATGGGTTAATACACTCAAAATATTGGCAATATGGTACAGCTTCTTGTTTAAATGCCTAGAAAATTCTCATTGACCAACAAATCAAGGTATTTTTGTTGCCTTTACTTCCAGGGGGTCATGGACGGCGCCCTCGGGATGCACGCCTGCCTCGTGGACTGCTCGCGGACTGACAATGAACACCTCACCGCCGACCCCGTTAACTGCAAAAATTATTATATTTGTTTTGATTCGTCTTACTACAGTGCATATCCATTCGCTTGCGAGGGTGACACGTTTTTCGACGTCTCCACCAACTCCTGTCGTGAGTCTAACTTCGCATGCACTCCTGAATGTGAGAAATGTTCCTTTGACTGCTCTGCTCCTGTCTTAGGAAAAATAGCAAGCACTGTTGACTGCGGTCTTTACTACGAATGTGGTATTAGTAAATGGACGACGTGCTCTGAAGAAGAGGCGTTCTTCGATGGAAACGTTTGTCAGGCAGACGAGAGTAGATGCTGCAACTGCAAGCCGCACTGCTCCATAAGCGACGCCCTCAATCATAACATGGTTCCAGACCACAGGAATTGTTCCAACTTTTACCTGTGTATGGAACCAGGAATTCCCGACCATCTTACTCACGGCCACTGTCCCAACGGTAATTTTGATCCACAAGCAGGAAACTGTAACGATGGCGCCCCTTGTATACAGCCGTGTGCCTGAGGACATTAGGGTCGGGCAAGCTCAAGCGACGCAGAGAAGACGACACCTGCGCCATCCCTCCCTCCCTCCATCACCTGATTCCTATTGCAGCTCCTTCCACCGCGTCGTCCAGGCTACATGTACAAGGCACTGGCTTGTTATACAGGTCTTATTTATATTATACTTGAGGATTCATTACGACGATGCAATACAAAAATGGCCATAATATGTCAACTATAATATACTATTATAACCGAACTAAATTGGCCTACCCCTTTGTTTTTATTTTATTCTCTTACTGTCTTTTTTATAGGGACTGGCAACTAAGCGGGCTTTGTGTTACCCATTTTTGTTGTGCCCTTGGCCAGTTCCCTGTGATGTAAAAAAAAAAAAAAAAAAAAAATATATAAGAAATAAATATATACTCTTATATCATTGCCTTTTATCAACATGAAGAAACAGTTTCCAGGATGTTTTCGTGGTTCATTGAATTCCTTATGTGCTACAACATAGGTATACCCATCCTGCAACACACACACACAACACACACACACACACACACACACACACACACACACACACACACAACACACACCACACACACACACACACACCCTACGATGCACTCAAATAATTAGTGTCATAATGCAAATATACGTAAGTCTTTTCATACATCCACACAGGCATAAGGAACAAAGAAAATTATGAATATTTATGCAAACTTACAAAATCATTCCCACTGTCATCAACATCAATAAACATATACACTACCTTGTTGAAAGAGGTTTTGCTTAAAGCTCGTAGTAGGTCATTCCCGTATACACCTTCCTCGCTGCACATGACACAGCACACTGCACTCTAGGACTACTGAATTCATCCTCTGCAATGTGGGTATAGACCTCAAGGTGGCGCTGGTCAATACGTATGTATAGTATGTAAGTGAGCGTTAGGAGGACAAGGCTGAACCATGTATTGTATGTGCCTCTGGAAAGACGACAACCACTGCCTCAAATACATTTTCTTGAAGTGCATAATTCCGTCCTGTTCTTAGAAATAGATGTTTGTATACGTTTACCATGCACATGCATCGTCACGAACGTAGTCTTATGTATACTTTTGAAAATTCAAATCGAATGGACATGTAAAATAATTTAAAAAAATGTAAATGTGCTGAATCCAATCATTAAATCTTTTTTGTATTAATGAATGTAATTCCATGAGGTCAGATACGCAGCCCAGATTGGTGTGTTTGTATAGGTGGGGCGTGCAGGAGTGGTGCGCAATGTTGTGCTGATTGAGCCTGGGGGTTAGGGTACGCCGTAGGTCCAATGAAAAATGAAATATAGATTATTTCGAATTTGGCAGGGTGTTTTCTTATGTAAAATTGAATTTTAAGGGTGGTTTGTCCGCTTCAACTTTTTGGTTTGAGCACTTCTTGCTATGCAAAAATGGACTTTTATATTTATATGCAAAACATAGCTTAGCCCCGCTAAAGTAACGGCTTCATTTGCACCTATCATCAATTCTTGATCGTCTTTTTCAGGATGGCTTCTCCTTGTAAACCAAGTGGGTCGAAGCCCGCAACTAGACAGAGCTCTGGATCCAAGTTGGCCGCCTTTGTTGGCGGTGGACGAGAGTTTGCTGAGAGTGAGGTGCCTACGTATCGCGGCGTGATGAAGAGGGGAATCCTTCTCCAAGAACTCAGCGGCATCCGGGAGGGTGTTGACAAGCGGGGGTACCCAGTGAGAGACATTGCGAAGGATCTGACCCCCATGGTGCTTGCCCAGTGGAAGAAATCGAACGCCCAGTTTGCACCTCCAGTGGTTGTTATTGACCGGTCCGTGACCAGAAGGATAGATAATTTTTGGAAGAAGGTTAGTGAAGTGGTGAGAGACAGAGCAACTAAAGCAAGTAAGGAATTCGTGGAGAAGAATATGGACAGGCTGTTTGACATAACGGCCTGCCCTCACCACGATCTTCCTCTGCAGGAACCAGGAATCCCACTGCTCCAACCCCCAGCTGTGCCACGCGAGAGCACACGTGGCAGTGTGACTGCCCCCCTGGCCAGCAAAGTCCCTACTTTAGACCTGGAGTGGCTGTACTACCAGAGGATCAAAGTTGGGGAGGATAGTGCAATGATGATGACAGGGGTAGACAAGAATGAGACGCATAGACAAGTGAAAGCAGCAAAGAGAAAGCAGTTGGAAGAGGAGGCTAAGCTGAAGAAGCAGAAGCAGAAAGATGAAAAGGTCAGACGTCTTGAGCTGCAGGAGCAGATGTTCCTGGGCCAGGCTGAAGATCACCAGGATTCTGAGGATGGGACGGAGGAGTCGTTCACCCTGCCACTCATAGGAAAGACGCAGGAGCAACAGGAGGCTGCCATACTGGTAGACCGACTGCTCAGGGAGAGGCTGGGGTCCCTGGCACCCCTTGTGATGCAGTACTTGGACAGGCCAGCTGCAAGAAGAAACACAATGCCAGTCCGGAACCTGGCGCTGGCAAGCATGCGGTTCGACGTTCCGCCCACTGCTGCTGCTGCCTTGGCTTCTGGATTCCTCCAGGACCTTATCGCTGACGGCCACCTCTCTCCAGACATGTCGTACCTGATCTGCGATCCTAACAAGCTGAGGAGGGCCAGGCAGGATGCCATGGCATCGGCCAGGGACCTTGACCAGGGGAAGCACCAGAGTACCAAAATAGTTGGATTGGGTTACGATGGGAGGAAGGACAAGACCAGGACGATGGTGCCCGACAGCTATGGGAAACTGCACCCAAGGTTGATCAGGGAGGAGCATGTGTCAGTGACAGAGGAGCCATCTGGAAGGTACCTTTGGCACTTTGTACCAGAGGACCCGGTGCCACCTGAGAAGCCTGCGTTCAAAATGGCTCAGGCTCTCTATGATCTGCTGGTGACATACGACTCCACCGACTCACTGATCGTACTGCAAGGTGACTAAACTAGGGCCAACACGGGGTGGAAGGGTGGTACTCACGCCCATTTGGAGAAGATGCTGGGACGCAAGCTCTTCTGGAGTATATGCGTGTTGCACACAAACGAGTTGCCCCTGTGCCACCTTATCACCAGCATCGACGGGCCTACCTCATCTGACACTGGCTTCACGGGTCCAGTGTGCAGTCTGCTGTCCAGCGTGAATGAGATGCAGTACAACGCAGAGTTCAGAGGAGTGCCAGGCGGTGAAGATCTCACGGAGATACCGGAGTATATCCTGGTCAACATGTCCACTGACCAGCAGGTCTCCTACCAGCTGTGAAGGCGACATGTTTTTCGACATAAATTCACACACCTGTCGTAGTTCGGGTTACAAATGCACCCCAGAGTGCGAGAAGTGTTCCTTTGACTGTGCGGCTCCTGTCTTGGGAAAAAGAGCAAGTACAGTCGACTGCGGTGTTTACTTTGATTGCGAGCATAATGACTGGATCTCGTGCTCCCCAGACGACTCTTACTTCGACGGGCACGTCTGTCAGAAGGACGAGTATCATTGCTGTACTGCAAGTCCTCGTGCTCAGATTATGACGTAGCCAGCCATGTCATGGTGCCAGACTATCGTAATTGTACCAACTTTTACCTGTGTTTGGAGCCAGCAATCCCTGACGAGTCGACCCACGGCCATTGTCCCAGCGGTACCTATGATTCACAAAGGAAGACATATACCGATGACGCCCCTTGCATTCAACCGTGTGCCTGAGGTCACTGGCGTCTGATGGGCCTGAGCGTCGCAGCGTTGATGGCCGCCAGCATGGCTCCTCATCGCCACAACCCTCAGATCCGATCAGCAGCCAATGACCGTGGCTGCACCTCAGACACACCTTGACTAATGCTGATGTATGATGTACTACCAATGATGTATGTAGTAGGTCTTATTGCATCATGTTCCGATATAAATAAATGAATTTATGTATTTATATACTAGTCCAATCTATGTCCTTAATAAACAATGTAAATACAAAAGCAATGTATTTCTCTCTTATTATAACCTTATATCATGAAATGGAACCATTTTCCCAAAAGATATAAAGCCATGACCTGCGTGGCACGGGGAAGGGATCGCTCGCTGCTGCTGACCCTAACGCGGCATTACCCATAACCCCTTGCTGTATTATAGCGTTAGTTATCATAATGGTTCATTCCGAGGAGACATCGTACTTCTGAGTGTCCCGCAATAGGCGGCATCGTATATGCTGTTTATTTTATTTTTTATTTTTTTTTTATTGGAGCCTATAGCGCCTGTAGGCTTATGGAGTCTTGATGTTGGTCGATCTTGCCAGTTAGTGGCGCAGGCTGAATTTTTATAGTGACACCTGTGGTCTTAGGTGAAGATCCCGTTTTCTATGATGTTCGGATCTTCAGTCAGGATCATGCAGCCCCTAGAGTTTCTCCGTCACACTCGCAATCGAAGACCAGGTAATTGCTGCATGCGGGTTTCTTTCAGCCACTCGACGATGGATTTGACAGTTGCTCCTTGGTGGGACTTGAACTCGGGACCTTCTTCTCCCCTATCAGGATCTTGAAAGAGTTGCCCCCGGCAGGATTCGAACTCGGAACATTGAGTTCACCACTTGAAGACGCTAACCACTCGGCCACCGCCTCCCCTAAAACGAATGAATGTTTACGAATGCAATCAGAAAACACTAAGGTACTTATTAGATCATTCCATGTATTGCTTTGTATTTCTACAGGTGGAGATGACTTCGCAGCCTCATTTTTTAGTCAGCCTCGCTGCTTTGGGGTGACGTCAATGTTGCTGCCCATTACTTTGCACGGACGCATCGTTATGAGGATTGAATAGTTTGTTGACGTCAGGATCGGTAAACCTCGTATGTAGTACATGCCATCGCCTAACTTGCGTGCATTATTTCTTTAGGAAGAGTACGTAAGTCAGGTTCTTACAACTCCTTCACGTGCAGCTTACGTACTGTGTATTGAACGTGTCATGAGCGTCACCATGGAAGTTTTTTTTCTTGCAACACCATAAACTAAATATTCAGTTGTTAGGTGCATAAGTATTTTCAGTAGATAATTTCTTCTTTTTATTTAATAGTAGTACGTACCAAGAGTTGTGTTTGTAGGCACACGGCTACATTTCGTCGACTTTGTCTCTCACGTTTATAGGTAACCTTCAGAAGTACCAAAAATACCATCTAAACCTAAATGTTCAATATTCTGGCCGGTCTGAAAGATTTATGATAACTTCGCTAGCTCATACAAATGTGTTAGATATGTGGTAATGATAACACTAAGCAATCTTATATATAACGTATGCAAATAAATCTCGCCCCAATTTACTTTATAGATAGATTTATTATTCCTCAGAAACTGTAGTTGGGATTTCACACTTTTAATTCTCTATACATTTCTCAACATTCTGCATAAAACTACTTGCGTCACACATCCTGTCTGAAGTATTTTACCCTGCATATGTCCTTTAGGAAGTAAATATCCACGGTGTCTCACGGTGTCATCGGCGGATCTGAGTGTGAAGGAATTGAAACAGACTCGATCTTCTCTTCTATACCGATGATCCTGCAAGACACCGACCCAGCGATGCTTACAGAGGGACGCCTGTTGATGCCAAGGTGTACTGGGATGGCAGTGTCGTTAAGTATAATGAATGGTCCTGAACGGCAAATACCAGTTTCATGTAGACGTGTTTCAGTAAGCAAATGGTGTTCATAACTCAGTATCTTTTTTTCTATCAACATATCATCATCATAATCAAAATCCCTGCGTCCGTATTTTCTTTTTGTTTCAAATGACTAATAAAAAGAAGAAGGGGAGGGCTGGATACCATTATACCTAGGCTTGGTAGTGTGGCCCTCAATATGCAACACGTTTAATAGCAAAGAGTAATCAACCAACCTTCTGCTTCTCGTTATTTTTTTTGCATTTTGTCAGTATTATTTCCCCTAATATACAAAAATACCGGTGTCTGGGGTGATTCTCAAGACCAAAGTAAACACACGGCTGCTACCAGTATCTGAATAATAAGTACGTAACTTTATTTGTCTGTCTTGAAACAACGTCGCCATTTCCATCGAAAAATTACCCTTAACTTGGCACGGAGGCCCAGATGCATCTCAGGATAATGGAAACCAGTTTGGGATTACCTCTATGTCATTCCTGGTAATATATACTTATATATACCTCTTCTAGTCTTGGTATATAGCAGCTGTTGTAAATGTAGTAGTATTGGTATAGTATAGTAAATAATCAGAGCCAACTTTTCCCCAAAAACTCCATTTCACCTTCAATTATTAAGTCCCATCCCGGCGGCCTATTCCCTCTCTCTGGAATAATACCTATGTGGGTATGGGGATGTCGAGCCAATCACCGATGTCCAAGCTCGGACGTCACATTGGGTTGGAGCCTACGTGATCACTGGGCTATAATCTGTATGTCTTATCTAAGGTTAGGGCTTATTAAATTGTTTAATTTTAACCTAACCAAAATTACGCTAACCTAACCTAATCTAGACTTATAAATGATGTTAAATAAAAAACAGATTTTAACCCAGCAATCACTTCAGGGGTAATTGGCGGTGAGGTTGTTATGCTGTTAGTGTGTCTATATGGCGGTCCGTATGTATAATTAAGTGGGTTTGAACGCTGTGGGTACTCCTTTTTTCAGAATATGTATAAGTGATGTCTATTGATATTTAGTAATCAACGAAACAATGAAACCCCAAAAGACTACCATTTGTTTAAGGAAATGAGGAAAGAAATATTAATGGTTGGTTTAATAGAAGAAAAAAACCCTAGAAAATTTAAGTGCTAGTTTTTGGGTTATAACTAGTACTTCGAGAAGATTATTAAAAAAATACAATCTTCGCACTTTTTTACAAACATGTTCGATGAATCATTACCTCCTCCTCTGTTTTTAAGTTCACATTATGGAANAAAAAATTTTGTTAAAAAAAAAAAACCCTTTTAAACCTTTACAAAAAAAAAATTTTGCCAAAAGGGAAGATAAAAGCCTCCTCTCAAGACCGACGTAAAAAAAAAAAAATATGAAGTAAAAATTACTCCACAATAATCAAACTATTTAAATACACTCGTTTTACCTTCTGAATTTTTTTAAATAGCGCTCAATTTTTTCCCCTAATGGCCATTCGCATATTTTTCTTTAACCAAAATTTTGCGTTTTTTTTTTTTCTATTTTAATCGAGAGCAATTTTTTTTTTTCCAAAAATTTTTTAAGAATGCCCACGTTTTTGAAAAAAAAGTTGGACACCAAAAAAGGGGGTCGACTTGCCCCAGATTCCCATTTAACTAAAAAACTTAAGCTTATCTAGTCCCCCCAAAAGAGTTTTTCAGAACGTAAAAAAAAAACTACTAAAGTTAACAATTCATCCAAAACCAGCTGACTCCCCCATCTGGGTCATGATCCATGACATATTTGGGAAAACTTACCTGTGGAAAAAAAAAAAAGAATCAGTGGTCCCCCCACATGGGAAATCAACAGGGAAAAAAGGGAACAACCGAATACCAAACATTGTGTGAGTTTATGAAGTATATAAGAAGTGTTCCGCGCTTCCCCAACACATCACAACAAACCCCTCAAACACAACTCTCTCTCTCCTCTCTCTCCTCTCTCTCTCTCCCCTCTCCTCTCTCTCTTCCCTCTCCTCTCTCTTTTCCCTCCCCTCTCTCCTCTCTCCATAAAAGAGCTCGGCATAATAGACCGTGGGTTATCGACTGTATAATTGTTTAGAAAATTGTTTTACACCAACCCAAATAAACATCAAGTATAAAGTAAAATTTTAAAAGTATCAAGTATCAAGATCTCTCTCTCTCTCTCTCCTCTCTTCTCCCCTTTTTCCTCTTTTCCTCTCTCTCTCTCTCTCCCCTCCTTTTTCTTTTTCCTCTCCCCCTTTTCCCTCCCCTTTTTCTTTCTCTCTCTCTCTCTCTTCCTTCTCCCCCCTTTCTTTTCTTTCCCCCTCTCTCCCTCTTCTCTCTCTCTTCTCTCTCTCCTTCTCTTTTCCTCTCCTCTCTCATTATATTATATATTATATTATATATTTTTCTTTTTTTAAATTTTAAAATAATAACAATAAAAACAATAATAATAAAAATAAAAAAAATAACAATAATAATAATGATAAGATAATGAAAAGGATATATAAAAAATGAAAAAATTAAAAAAATAATAATGTAATAAAAATAACAAAACAAAAACTATGGGTTTAGTGAAATATAGCAAGGCTGACTGCAGAGTTTTTCAGCTACATTTGCTTCTCGTACCGACTTTCTTCGTCCCCTTCCGAAAAGGTTATTTTAAAAGGGGGGCCGAGTTTAAGCTAAATACTTACAGTTTTTCCATTTCTTCTAGGCTCACGCCCCCCAGGAATTTTCCCAATGTCCCCTTAAGGGGCGGCCCCATTTTAAGAACCGCTGAATTTTAAACCTTTCGAAATTTTGGAGAAAACATCTACATGCTAGGGGGAAAGCATAAAGGGAAAAGGGGAGGGGGAGTGTCCCACCCCTGGAAACCCTTTGTGCCGGGCCGCTGGGGAAAGGTTGACGATATATTTTTGGAATTTGCAAGAAACATGGGGAGGGAGTCCCATATAGTTCTCGCTCTTAACATACCAGGATGGAGTGCAGCTTGAGTTTCCCTGACGACTGAGCAATGGGAAATGCCCCTTTTTCCTAATTATAAAGAGCCCTTTTTTTTTTCTTTTTAAGAATGTCAATCTGTGAGCGGAGGCAGGCAAAAAGAGTAAAAGTCCCGGGCCTGCTCGGGGTTTAGTCCTCTTGTTTTTCCCATTTTTATAATTTTTTTTTTTGATCGTTCATATTTTTTACTCTCATCACATGGAGCTATTTCGCATCAAATAAATGCTAAGGGGGCTTATTTTATTTTTCTCATATATCTTTTTTTTAACATCTAAAATTAAATTTTTTGATTTATGAAATTTACAAGGTCAATCTCATTTCTTTGATTTCTTTCTTTTAAATTCACCGGAAAAAAAATTTTTATCAATTGAAATTTAAGAAACACAGTCTTAAAATTTAATTAAAAATAACTTGGAAAAAATCTTTCATGCCCCCCCAAACACGCCCAAACCGCTGTCCCTAAGTCTAGTCCAAAACCCTTCCCCACTGCCTGCCGCATCCCCCTCGCCCGGGAACCCGGGCCTCATTAATACTTTCCCCCGGCCCCCGTGATCTCACTACGAAAAAGAATGGGGAAATTAAGGGGCGGGTTTTGTAACGGTCTTGAATTTTGGGGGAAATTTATGGGGGTTTGGGGGCGAAAACTTTAACTGGTTTTTTCCCCTAAAATTTCGTATTTTAACCTCCTGGACATAAATTGAGGGTGAAAAAACGTGACGCAGACCCGCATATTGCATAAAAACCTTTTAATCAGCTAGTTTCATAAAACCCAGCAAAAAAAGTATTGTTTTGCAGATGACCCAATGTATTAAACATCCAAGAATACCTAAAAAATGAGTGCAGGAACACAGTAATTTTGAATAAAATTTTTATATAATTAAATCACCATTTAATTTAGTACTCTTTTTACATTTTACAGAAACCCTAACTCCCATAAAAAAATACCATTCCATGTTTTTTACGCTAACAAGATTTCAAGATATAAAACATCGTTAAATAATTTCACCGACAGCATTAGTATACACATTTTATGGCTGGCACTGGATATATTATTTGTAGTATGTGTAGCATTAGTCATGTTGGAGGTGTATGTACGTGTGTCCTGCCTCTTTTCTGCAACACAGCTGTTATTGTGTTGCTCAGACAGACACCACTTCGTTAATAGTATGAAATGGACATAATGGT